>JALGBA010002252.1:0-15000 GCA_023970755.1 Azemiops feae | reverse complement strand
ACTATTTTCCAAAGCCCAAAAGGCAAGATGAGAAACAATGGATGGAAAGTAAACTAAGGAGAGAAGCAACCTAGAACCAAGGATTTCCAATTTCCTAACGGTGAGAGCAATTAACCAATGGAATAACTTGCCTTCAGATGTTGTGGGTGCTCCATCAATGGAGGCCTTCAAAAAGAGACTGGACAACCATTTATCTGACATGGTATTGGGTCTCCTGCTTGAGTGGGGGGGATGGACTAGAATATCCCTTCCAACTCTATTATTCTATGAAGATTTGGCTATGCTTGTAGCACCCTGGTCAAAATATGTGATAACTGATTGCATTGGTCTTACAGTTAGCAGAGCATGTTTCTTATGTCACAGGATGTGCAAAATAAATGATGTAAGTAATGCAGGGGTGAGAATAAGTGGAATGCTTAGTAAGTGTCCAAGGAGAGATTCAACTAAGTATCATGAATTTTTGGTTGTTTAATGTATTTTATCTGTGTATACATGTACAAGAAGTATTGATTGTAGAGTGGTGCTGGTCCAGGATGTGAATATGTACCTATTTTTATATGAGACAATTTGCAATAAATCTAAGATGGAATGTATGATATAGCAAAAAGGATGGGTCTGAAAATTAGTGTACTATGACCTAGGAAGTTGGGAAAAATGGAGTGGATGGTTACAAGCTACAAACACATAGCAACTATTTTTTTTTCCTGTATCTTAGTAGAATATTTGCTAAATATTATGGGGAGAAAAGGATTTTAAGATACATGAAAGTTAGTGAAAAGGTGGGTTCCTTGTTTCATTACCAAACTAGGTAGCATCACAGTTCTAGAAAAGAATGGAGTTTGAGCTTATTTTTATATACTAGTGGCTTGCCCTATCAATGTTGGCAGTGTTCTTAGTAGTTCCTTGATTAGTCTGTTTTCTGTAAGAAAATCACCAAGCACAGAGAGCAGCAAGGATTCCACAGTTCAATCTTGAGCTACAAATATTCTTTTGTATTATTAGTGAGAAGGTCATGAGGTCCTGCAAGGAATAAATATTTACAAAAAGAGAAGTGAAAATAGCTGGGTGCTTCTGCCTACTTAGTTACACAGAAGCTGCATCTTCTTACTTGTCAAGGCAAATATAAAAGGAAACTGAACATATAAAGAACGGCTGCAGGTCTTGGGCTTGGCTAGTCTAAAGAAAAGAAGAAATAGGGGAGACATGATAGCAGTGTTTCAGTATCTGAGGGGCTGCCACAAGGCAGAAGGGGTCAGGTCGTTCACCAGAGCACCAGAGGGAAGGACGAGAAACAACGGTTGGAAACTGATCAAGGGGAGAAGCAACCTGGATATAAGGAGAAACTTCCTGACAGTGAGGACAATCAACCAGTGGAACAGCTTACTCCCAGAAATCATGGGCGCTCCATCACTGGAGATTTTTAAGAAGAGACTGGACATTCACCTGTCTGAGATGGTATAGGTCAGGGGTAGGCAACCTTGGCTCTTTTATGACTCGTGGACTTCAACTCCCAGAATTCCTGAGCCAGCACGGCTGGCTCAGGAATTCTGGGAGTTGAAGTCCACGAGTCATAAAAGAGCCAAGGTTGCCTACCCCTGGTATAGGTTCTCCTGCTTAAGTGGGGGGCTGGACTAAAAGACCTCTTCCAACTCTATTCTATTCTGTAACCTGAGCACAGTTGGAAATGCTACTGAAGAAAGGTATGTTGAGATAGGGTTAAGATTTCACAGTGATGAATGAGAATGTGGCCTGAATACAAAAGAGGAAGTGATCAATATAAAAGAAGTATTGGTAAAGCGATGGCATATTAAAAAAGGAAAAGGAAAAGAAAGCCAAATTGCAAAACAGATATATGAAGGTAGAATTAATGAGCTGAGAGGAAGGGGAAGACTAGGAAAGTCATGGTTGGCTGGAGCTGATGAGGACATAAAAAACATAGATGTAAAGAAGTGGAGGTATTGGACACAAGGGTAGTTTGCAGTGACACAAAAGTACGGAGAAGTGCAGCGAATGGTTTGATGTCAACTACGTTCAGTTAATAATCCTTCTCGTACTACTCTTCTCCCACATTTAATTTCTTTGCTTACTGTTCCTCACTCTTTCATCGCATTTTGCATAATGTGGCTTAACCCAAGAGGGGAAAAGTGTGATGGAAATGTCTGCATGTAAAACTGCCTCCTGTTCTAATTGCCAATTCTCAACCCGACACAACTTTTTGCTGATTGTCTCTCTGGGCTGAAAGAAAAGTTGCTCTGTGTAGGGAATACGCACCTTTTCAAAAGTACCTTTTCCCAGCAGCAACATGTGAAATAATGCATTGCATTTGTTCCCTTTTCTCTTTGTCTCACTATGGAGGGTGGGAGTTGTTTTTTGTGATTATTTTGCTGAACTGCAGGGCAAAATATGATAGATAGATAGATAGATAGGTAGGTAGGTAGATAGGTAGGTAGGTAGGTAAGTAGGTAGGTAGATAGATAAGTAGGTAGGTAGGTAGGTAGGTAGGTAGGTAGGTAAGTAGATAGATAGATAGATAGATAGATAGATAGATAGATAGGTAGGTAGGTAGGTAGGTAGGTAGGTAGGTAGGTAGGTAGGTAGGTAGATAGGTAGGTAGGTAGGTAGGTAGGTAGGTAGATAGATAGATAGATAGATAGATAGGTAGGTAGGTAGGTAGGTAGGTAGGTAGGTAGGTAGGTAAGTAGGTAGGTAGGTAGGTAGGTAGGTAAATAGGTAGGTAGGTAGGTAGGTAGGTAGGTAGGTAGGTAGGTAGGTAGATAGATAGATAGATAGATAGATAGATAGATAGATAGATAGATAGATAGATAGATAGATAGATAGATAGATAGATAGATAGATAGATAGATAGATAGATAGATAGATAGATAGATAGATAGATAGCAGTGTTCCAATATTTGAGGGGCTTCTATGAAGATGAGGGGGTCAACCTATTTTTCCAATGCACCAAAAGGCAAGACGAGAAACAACAAATGGAAACTAACCAAGGAGAGAAGCAACCTAGAACTAAGGAGAGATTTCCTAACGGTGAGAACAATTAACCAGTGGAACAGAAGTTGCCTTCAGAAGTTGTGAGTGCTCCATCACTGGAGGCTTTCAAGAAGAGACTGGACAGCCACTTGTCTGCAATGGTATAGGGTCTCCTGCTTGAGCAGGGGGTTGGATTAGATGACTTCCAAGGTCCCTTCCATGAATCTAAGAAACTCAATAGATATAAGTCCAGCCAAGCTACAGACCTCTGGGGAAAATGCCATCAACTGATTGGGATAAATAAAATCAAGCCAGTCACTGCACCCTTTATAACAATCTGAAATGCTGCTATTACATATTACTATCTATTAATGCTTATTGGTAATTCAATCAGAGCGGGGTTTGCGTCCATATAAATAATGTACACTTCTGTTACTTATGAAAGAGGATAATTGCTTTCTGGCATAGAACATTTCTCAGGCTAATTGACTGTTTTTCATATCTCATCCTCTTGTTCCAAGGGCAGTCCCAGTTTTTCTTATCTGAGAGTAGTGGGCTTCTTTGTTTTATGGCTATGAGGTTCATATGCCGCAGTTGTATGTTAATTATACACTTGAATTATAAGTTGAATTCCATTTGCATGGGAAAGAAGAGCCACTGTTTTTTTTAGCTTGGCTTCAGCAAAACAATGATAGAAGAATAGAATAAAGCTGGAAGGGACCTTGGAGGTCTTCTAGTCCAGCCCCCCACTCAATCAGGAGAACCTATACCATCTCAGATAAGTGATTGTCCAGTCTCTTCTTAAAAACCTCCAGTGATGGAGCGCCCACGACTTCTGGAGGCAAGCCGTTCCACTGCTTAATTGTCCTCACTGTTAGGAAGTTTCTCCTTAATTCCAGGTTGCTTCTCCCCTTGATTAGTTTCCATCCATGGTTTCTTGTCCTGCCCTCTGGTGCTTTGGAGAATAACTTTGTGGTGGCCACTCAAATACTGGAATACTGCTATCATGTCTCCCCTATTTCTTCTTTTCTTTAGACTAGCCAAACCCAAGTCCTGCAGCCGTTCTTCATATGTTTTAATCTCCAGGCCTTTGATCCTCTTAGTTGTTCTTCTCTGAACTTTTCCCAAGGTCAACATCTTTTTTGTAGTGTGGTGACCAAAATTGGTTGCAGTATTCCAGGTGTGGTCTCACTAGGGTTTTATAAAGAACATAGAATGTTGTTCATCTCGGAAGTCAAAGCTTCAGCTTTGTATCTGAAGCATAACCAAAATATTGCCTCCCCCCCCTTGCATAGCTGAGATTAAAAGTAAAACAGAAGGGTCTTCTCTTCCTCCACAATTACTTGAGCAACTTGCTTTCATAAATGTGTGAGTGATCTCTGGTGCAAAATTGCAGCTGTGCTGATTGTAATCAGCCCCAAATAGATTGGTCGTATTATACCGGTCCTGATTCATCGGCTTGCCTCAGCCTTAAGGGTTTTGGTGCTGAGAGATGAAATGGCAAACTCATCTTTTAGATCAAAATTCTTCTCCATCTATATCTGCAATGATGCTCTTCTCTTTCCCTTTTAAACATTTTCCTTGTCTCATTTTTTTTCTATGTCCTAGAACAGGGCTTTTCAACCTTTTCACCCATTGTACCACTTTTAGGATAAGGCAATATCCGAGTACCACCAGTCGCCCAGCAAGGTGTCAAAAACTTGACCCCCCCCCCACAAAAAGGAAAAAAATGATAAAGTACAGGTAGTCCTCGACTTACAACGATTCACTTAGTGACTGTTCAAAGTTACGACGACACTAAAAAAAGTGACTTATGACCATTTTTCACACTTATGACTGTTGCAGCATCCCCAGGGTCATGTGATTTACATTCGGATGCTTGGCAACTGATTCATACTTATGACCGTCAGTGTCCCAGGGTCATGTGATCACCTTTTGCAACTTTTTGACAAGCGAAGTCAATGGCGGGGGGGTGGCCAGCTCATCACTCAGGTTGCAGGGTGCCTGTGTGGGGGGAATCCATGGGTCTCTGGTGGAGGAGGGTGGGACTGGGGTGGGTGCCCTCCTTCCCTCCCTCTCTCCCATTGTCCCTTCCTTCCTTCTTTCCCTCCTTCTTTGTCCTTTTCTCCTTCCCTCCCTTCCATTGTCCATCCCTCCCTCCCTCAGGTTGCAGGGTGCCTGTGTGGGGGGGATCCATGGGTCTCCAGTGGAGGAGGGTGGGACTGGGGTGGGTGCCCTCCTTCCCTCCCTCTCTCCCATTGTCCCTTCCTTCCTTCTTTCCCTCCTTCTTTGTCCTTTTCTCCTTCCCTCCCTTCCATTGTCCATCCCTCCCTCCCTCAGGTTGCAGGGTGCCTGTGTGGGGGGGATCCATGGGTCTCTGGTGGAGGAGGGTGGGACTGGGGTGGGTGCCCTCCTTCCCTCCCTCTCCCATTGTCCCTTCCTTCTTTCCTTCCTTTCTTCCCTCCTTCTTTGTCCTTTTCTCCTTCCCTCCCTCCCTTCCATTGTCCAGCGCTATGCCACCCAGACCCCAGCCTGGAGAATATTACAGCCCTCTCTGTGCGCGCGCAGAGGCAGAGGAGAGTGCCACCTTTAGGACATGACAATATTCAAGTACCAGCTTACCAAGGTGTCAAAAACTTTATTGAACAAAAAAAAAAAACAGGAAAAAAGTGTACCCATTTTCCACACTTTTAATGGGAAACCTGTGCCTGCTTCTCTGCCATTAATGTTTGCAGTCGTGGCTGGAGACCAGCCAAACCCTTCCAGCCACTTTCAGGGAAATTACAGCCCTGCATCCCTCCAGCCTGGCCCCATGCAAAGCAGGCAGGAGACTCCTGCCCTTTTACACCGGTTCCCAGCAATCTCGTTTGCTCGCTTTCTGCAAGCAAGTGAGCTGGAGTCTGGACGCTGATGCCAGCTCCTGCCCAGTTAACTTGCTTGTAGAAAGCAAGCAGAAAACAAGAAAGGAACTGGTGCTGGTGGCTGCAGAGAGAAAAAGGGCTGGATTCCTTTGCTCCTGCTGAGCCAATTGAGGAAAGGGTGGGGGGGGGAAGCGGAGCCAGGGGGAGGAAGACACTCACCCCTTGCAAGCCTCCTGCGTTGTGTGTACACACACAAACACACACAGACCCACAAAGCGCAACACCAGCCCAAGACCTGCCAGAGCCTCTCGCCTCCCCCCCCCCCCAGCCAAACCCTTCCAGCCACTTTCAGGGAAATTACAGCCCTGCATCCCTCCAGCCTGGCCCCATGCAAAGCAGGCAGGAGACGCCTGCCTTTTGAGACGCCTGCCTTTTTACACCGGCTCCCGGCAATTGCTCGCTTTCTGCAAGCAAGTGAGCTGGACGCTGATGCCAGCTCCTGCCCAGTTAACTTGCTTGTAGCTTTGCTTTGCCCTCCGTAAAGCCGGGCATCTTGGTAAGAGGAGAGGGGGGGAAAGTCTGGAGCCCTGGGAGGCAACTTGAGGGCCGTGAAGGGTATCGCAAGCTAATGGGGGGGGGAAGAGGAAAAGAAAATGGAAGAGAGTGAGGCCGCAACAGAGAGAGAGAGAAGGGGGAAAAGAAGGGTCTCAAACCCCTACCTGAGGGAGTGGATAGCTCTGTCCCCTTCAGGCTTGCTTCTGAAGTAAGAAGAGGGGCAGAAGGGCGACAGGGATCCTGCACGAGAAGAAGTCAATCTGGTTGCTGCAGGAGTCCCTGGGGAGGGCGGGGCCTTGCTCTGCGCCTGCGCTCTTCGCACGCCCTCAGTAGGGTTCCTGCAGGCTGCCTCCAAGCAGCATGAATTCCACAAACAAGTGAGCTGGGAAGGAACGGAGCGGGGGGGGGAGGAAGGTGACGGGGGGGGAGGAAGGCGATGCCGCGTACCACCAGCCAGGTGGTCGCGTACCACCAGTGGTACGCGTACCACCGGTTGAAAAGCCCTGTCCTAGAAAATGCGAATGTTCTGTGGGTGCTTTAGACTATGTTGCTTCACAATAGGACAAGAATATTCAGTTACAGCTCTAGTGCTAACTGGGAACAAAAATAACTTTTTTCCCCTAGTTCTGACGGATTACACCAACATCCACCTCAATTTGCACTGATTTATTGATTCAATTAAAATCTTCTCAAAATCATAGAGTCATGTCTTAATGAGTATAGCATAGCATAGCATAGCATAGCAGAGCAGAGCAGAGCAGAGCAGAGCAGAGCAGAGCAGAGCAGAGCAGAGTAGAGCTGGAAGTGACCTTGGAGGTCTTCTAGTCCGGCCCCCCACTAAAGCAGGAGAACCATCTCAGACAAGTGACTGTCCAGTCTCTTCTTTAAAACCTCCAGTGAGGGAGCGCCCACAATTTCTGATGGCAAGAATCCCAAGATATCCTCTGCAGGTGAGCAAACCCAAGTCCTGCAGCCATTCTTCGTATGTTTTAGTCTCCAGGCCTTTAATCATCTTAGTTGCTCTTCTCTGAATTTTTTCCAAACTCTCCACATCTTTTTTGTGATATGGTGACCAAAATGGGCTGGAGTATTCCAGATGTGGTCTTACTAGAGTTTTATAAAGCGGTACTAATACCTTGCGTGATCTTGATTCTATGCCTCTGTTTATACAACCCAGGATTGTATTAGCTTTTTTGGCTGCTGCTACACACTGCTGGCTCATGGTTGAGTGATTGTCCACTAGGATTCCAAGGTCCCTCTCACAGTTACTGTTTTTAAGCCAGATCTCACCCAATCTGTACTTGTAGCTTTGATTTTCCCTGCCTAAATGTAAAACTTTGCTTTTCTCCACGTTGAAACTCATTTTGTTGGCAGGGCCCATTGTTCAAGTCTGTCAAGATCTTTTTGGATCCTGAGTTTGTCTTCTGGGGTGTTGGCTACTCCTGCCAGTTTGGTGTCATCTGCAAATGTGATGAGTTCCCTTTCAGTTCCCTCATCTAAGTCATTAATTGAAGAGTCCTGGGCCAAAGACGGAACCTTGTGGTACCCCACTGCTTACTTCTCTCCATGTGGATGTAGTGCCTTTGAGGACTACTCATTGAATACGGTTTGCCAGCCAGCTACAGATCCATCTGGTGGTGATGTTGTCTATTCCACCTTTTTCTAGCTTACTAACTCAACAACTGTTCTTACTTAGCAGTGGACATTTGGGCTCAATTGTGGCCTTACGTTGAGAACTACCTATACTTCTGCCCCAGCCATAATTCTATAATTCATGTTCAGTCTTTGCACTGAATAGACATGGAAATTTGATCCGAATATCCCTTAACAGTCCTTTTTACCCTCTTTAAATGTGTCATTACGCAACTGCCATCAGGGAAATAAATAAAATAGGACTCTGAACCTTTTCTGAAATAAGCCATACCCAGAACATGCAATTTTTATTGCAGTAAGTATCTTCTGTGCAAGCACACAGGGTTATATACCACGATGCTGTTTCAAATGCTTTCTATACGTTGCATTGCTTCTGCATAGAAGGCCATGCAGTAATACAAGATGTAAGTACTGCTTTATTAGATATGACACCCATGTAGGAAAATACCAAGCTGTACTTGTCTGATTAAGGACATATCTGCAGTGGAGATGATCTTCTATTGAAAGTGCCCCATTTTCCACTGAAAACAATCCAGTTACACTAATTTAAGCCTGTAGTGTACACATAGATATAACTGACTTAATGCATAGGACTGAAAACTTCAGCAAAATGCTCATACACCTCCACTAATGGATTTGTAGCTCCAAGGTAAATTGAATAAATTATCCAAGGTCACAGAATAGTTGAGAAGTGTATTTAACCTAGATTTCCTGAAGTAGCTCCGATGGAACAACTGGGGAAATTATCTCAATCTGTTGCTTGGTCAAATTAATGTTAGGCGTACAAATGCTTTCCTCCTCCTCCCTCTCCCTCTCCTTCTCCTTCTCCTCCTCTGCTTATATCTCAAAAGGGATTGAAAATGTGAATGCCAGAGCCCTTGCTTCAGAATAGAATAGAATAGAATAGAATAGAATAGAATAGAATAGAATAGAATAGAATAGAATAGAATAGAATAGAATAGAATAGAATAGAATAGAATAGAATAGAATAGAATAGAATAGAATAGAATAGAATAGAATAGAATAGAATAGAATAGAATAGAATAGAATAGAATAGAATAGAATAGAACGGAACGGAACGGAACGGAACGGAACGGAACGGAACAGAACAGAATAGAATAATAATAGAATAGAATAGAATAGAAATGAATAGAATAGAATAGAATAGAATAGAATAGAATAGATAGAATAGAATAGAATAGAATAGAATAGAATAGAATAGAATAATAGGAATAGAATAGAATAGAATAGAATAGAATAGAATAGAGATAGAATAGAATAGAATAGAATAGAATAGAGAATAGCGAATAGAATAGAATAGAATAGAATAGAATAAAGGAATAGAGTAGAATAGAATAGAATAGAATAGAATAGAATAGAATAGAATAGAATAGAATAGAATAGAATAGAATAGAATGCGGAATAGAATAGAATAGAATAGAATAGAGAAAAGGAATAGAATAGAATAGAATAGAATAGAATAGAATAGAATAGAATAGAATAGAATAGAATAGAATAGAATAGAATAGAATAGAGTAGAGTAGAGTAGAGTAGAGTAGTAGAGTAGAATAGAATAGAATAGAATAGAATAGAATAGAATAGAATAGAATAGAATAGAATAGAATAGAATAATAGAATAGAATAGAAGTAGAATAGAATAGAATAGATATAATAGAATATATATAGAATAGAATAGATAGAATAGAATAGAATAGAATAGAATATATAGAATAGAATAGAATAGAATAGAATATATGGGATGGGATGAATAGAATAGAATAGAATAGAATAGAATAGAATAGAATAGAATAGAATAGAATAGAATAGAATAGAATAGAATAGAATAGAATAGAATAGAATAGATGTTTGGAACATGTGCTTAACAAAAAGAGATGTTCCTTGGAAACATCCGTAAGGTATATGATGTTGGTAAGAAGATTTTCTCATTTGTGCTCACTGTTTACTTCATTCATTCATTCATTCATTCATTCATTCATTCATTCATTCATTCATTCATTCATTCACTCACTCACTCACTCACTCACTCACTCACTCACTCACTCACTCACTCATTCATTTTTATAAAAAAGCAAAGTCACCTGTTTAACCTGTAGGAAAGAGTCTATAAGTAACAGCAGTAGCAATAGCGCTTAGATTTATATACCACTTCACAGTGTTTTACAGCCCTCTCTAAGTGATTTACAGAGTCAGCCTATTGCCCCCAACAATCTGGGTCCTCAATTTACTGACCTCGGAATGATGGAAGGCTGAGTCAACCTTGAGCGGGTCAGGATCGAAGTCCAGTCTGTGGACAGAGTTAGCCTGCAATTCTATATTCTAACCACTGTGCCACGATGGCTTCTAAAATAAGTAAGTGATAAGTAAGTCAGCCAGCCAGCAAGCAAGAACAAAAAAACTTTCAGCTTGAAATCATAGTTGTCCTTCCCCCCCCCTCCCCCAAGTCTATCCAGATGGTTCTGTGCCAGTTTGGTCTCCAATCTATTTGTCCTCTTCAACCTTACAGGAACCCTAATTGTCCCTGGAATTCAATAATTGGATCCAGCAAAATTTATGTAACCCTTGTAAAGCAGCTCCTGGCAATTCCAATTTATGAAATTCAAATCATGCAAAATCAGCTTCCATCTGTTTGGGCAAAGAGGAAGCTGCAGTGAAAGCACTATGAGCATCCAGAGGATCCAAGCCAACTTTCCACTGAGTTTAAGATACAGGTTTTCCATTCCTAGAGAGGTTTCAATAAAGAAGAAAAAGACTAGACTAGACTAGACTAGAAATAATAGAACTAGAACTAGAACTAGAACTAGAACTAGAACCAGAACCAGAACCAGAACCAGAACTAGAACTAGAACCAGAACCAGAACCAGAACTAGAAATAGAACAGAACTGAACTAGAACTAGAACTAGAACAGAATAGAATAGAATAGAATAGAATAGAATAGAATAGAATAGAATAGAATAGAATAGAATAGAATAGAATAGAATAGAATAGAATAGAATAGAACTGGAAGGGATCTTGGAGGTCTTCTAGTCCAGCCCCCTGCTGAAGCAGGAGAACCTATACCATCTCAGACAAGTGACTGTCCAGTCTCTTCTTAAAAATCTCCACTGATGGATCGCCCACCATTTCTGAAGGCAACTTCTGTTCCACTGGTTAATTGTCCTGACTGTCAGGAAGTTTCTCCTTAATTCCAGGTTGCTTCTCTCTTTGATCAGTTTCCAACCATTGTTTCTTGCCCTGCCCTCTGGTGCATTGGAGAATAGTTTGATGCCCTCTTCTTTGTGGCAGCCTCTTGGATACTGGGAGACTGCTATCAAGAGAAGAAGGCAGGCATGATATAAACTTATTCTTCCAGTAAAGTTTATTCTGACATCAAGGAATAGTTAGCCCCGGCTTCCACTTTATAGAGTAGCAAGCAAATGAAAACCTGACATACCTTCTACGACATGTCCCAAAATGTTTTCTCAGAGATGGGAAGGATATTTTCCCCCATTTCCTATTAAAGAAACTGGCACAGGCATACAGAGAAGAATTTGTCAAAATGCATTTTAATAAGAAATAAGAGTGGTGGCACTAGCACAATCAGAACAAATCAGGCAGCGGCGCGACAGGTTTTGGGGTGTGAGAGGCCTGGCTACAGCGGTCCTAAGGTAGCAGGTGTGGGGTGCATGGGGCAGATTCACCCCCACACCCCCACCCTAGCTTTATTTTTACGCATGCGCCTTGCTCCCCAAACCAGGGCTTATTTGGGGGGGGTAGGGCTTATATTAGGCGCACGCATAAAAATCCACCTAGGGCGTATTTTCAGGATAGGTCTTATTTTGGGGGAAACGTGGCAGACTTGATGGACTCGAAATTGACAAGAAGGAAGAAACGTGTTCCAAATGTATGCACATGGGACAAAAGAGGCCTGGCTTTGATCAAGATGCCACGCTTTTTCCGTCTTGCGGATTTGATTCTCTTCCCTCGGAGGTCTTGAAGAGACTCTAAAGGGTTGCTCCTGGCCCCTCCCAAGCTAGATTTGGGAGCAGAAACTGCAGAACTGCCAAAGGGGGTCCCACCTTATTTAGTCAAGGTGTCAACGCTGCTAACATCGGATGTTCTTGCTTTGACAATATATGAAGACGCAGCCATGTTCTCTTTAACCTGTGTGTTACTTTCAGAGTTAGAATGAGATGGTGCTGGAGGGGGGGAGGGGGAAGAATGTGCATGGGGATTAGTTAGACATAACAATATCTCGGCAGAGTACTCTTCAAGGTTGTTTGTAAAAAGAGAAGATAAGAAATGGCGGGTTATGGAACGGGAGGGAAAGTTAGCACTTCAAACTAATTGGAGAGTGCGATTAATGACTGTTAAATGGAGGAGTGAATTATGCTTCGATACTACGTGTTTAGGGGAGGAGAATTCAGATTTTGGCTTCGCCTATGTACGTGCCGAAGCTATGTTGCAATTAAAGACACTTTAAGGTAAACGATGCCTCAAAGTTCTTTGAAGAGTTTCTTCTTTCGGAACCATGACACAAGGGCAGCGAGAGATATGAAGATCCCACTTTCAGGGAAGCAATGTCTGCCTGGAAAAAAAAAAAGCACCGTTATTAGACAAGGGAGCTTCTTAGAAGGATCGTAAACTACTTCTAGAGAAGCATCTTCAGTGTAAAACAGTAGAAGAATGAAATAAATGAAATAAAATCAACTGGTATTAGTCAGTTGTCTGCCTGACTCACAACCAGAGTTGCATCTCCTCCTCCTCCTCCTCCTCCTCCTCCTCTTACACTACTAGTACTCACATCCACCCAGCACGCATTTATTTTCCTCTCCTCCTCCTACCTACTACGCCCTTCTCCTCACCCCACCCCAGCACATTTATTTCTCCTCCTCCTCCTCCTCCTCTCTCCTCCTCTCTCCTCCTCCTCCCCCCCACCCCAGCACATTTTATTTTCCTCCTCCTCCTCCTCCTCCTCCTCCTCCTACTCCTATCTCCTCCTCCTCCTCTCCTCAACCCCCACCCCAGCACATATTTATTTCCTCCTTCCTCCTCCTCATCCTCCTCCTCATTCCTCATCCCTCCTCCTCCTCCTCCTCCTCCTCAACCCACCACATTTATTTGCCACCCATCTCATGGTTCAAGGTGACTGGGCACATAACACCATATTGACTGGCAGTCTCTAACTTCTGCTTTTTCTTTTCCCTCAAACACTGGCCCTGCCACTAACACACAACCCACTTGGGCACGGTGCCTATAAGTCACCAGCTGGATTTCAACAAAGCTCCCTCTACGACGCTCAAGTCCCATCCTTTCTACCCGGTGCCTCCAAGCTTGCTTACAGATTCTTCAGAGATGCTTAGAAAAGCCTCCAATTTGTTTTAATTAAAACCGCGTATTTGTGTACACATTTTAATCAAATGTTTTTTTTTTAATAAAATGAGAAAACATACACCCCCGAGTGTTTATTAATCAGCCGAATGCACTTATATAAGGACACCAATGTTGTGAGCGAGTTGACAACCAGAGACAATTGCTTTCTTGCTGAGCAATTAGTCAAAAGCTCTTCTGGTTTTTTTTTCTCTTCCTGTTGACATCTTCCAAAGCCAAGTGTGTTTTTCAGATTTTAATCGAGATTCATCTTTAAAGAAGTCGTCCTGCAACATTTCAGCATTACATACGTTGGGATGGGGGCCAGAGTGACAGAACACCCTATATCAGGGGTCTTCAAACTTGGCCCTTTTATGACTTGTGGACTTCAACTCCCAGAATTCCTCAGCCAGGCACGCTGGCTGAGGAATTCTGGGAGTTGAAGTCCACAACTCATAAAAGGGCCAAGTTTGAAGACCCCTGTCTTAAATCTAACAAACAAAATGGAGGCTGGCTCAGGAATTCTGGGAGTTGAAGTCCACAAGTCATAAAAGGGCCAAGTCTGAAGACCCCTGTCTTAAATCTAACAAACAAAATGGAGGCTGGCTGAGGAATTCTGGGAGTTGAAGTCCACAAGTCATAAAAGGGCCAAGTTCGAAGACTCCTGTCTTAAATCTAACAAACAAAATGGAGGCTGGCTGAGGAATTCTGGCAGTTGAAGTCCACAAGTCATAAAAGGGCCAAGTTTGAAGACCCCTGCCCTATATCAAGAAGAAATAGTTGATCCACAAATAAATAAATGGATGCTTTTTTTTCAGGGAAGAGAGGAAGAAGCCAAATTGGCAATTAGAAGGGAAAAAAAAGTTTGGACCTGCGTTCCAAGCATTTACTGGGCTGAAAATATTAACCATAGTTGAGTTTTAACCAAGGATAAACACCCAAGTAGAAGTGTATGCTATACCTTTGGGCTAGCATTTAGGAACTTTTGTCAAAGAAATATTTTAATTGCATATTACCTTATGAGGTTCAACATCAATTTGCATTTGTCCCAAAGGGTACCGATTTGTTCTGTATGTTAGCCTACTCCTCTAAAAATATATCATTTCATATATATTTTTGGCATACCACTTGCTTTACAAATTACAGATCGAAAGGGACTCAGCTGTAATTGGATTCTCTCTTTAATGTGTTTTAATTGCACTGGGAGTTTGGAAAAGTCTCCCCCGATTTTTAAGTAGTTAAAAACCACTTGGGTTTGATGCAGCATTAATAATCACTGTCTCATAAAAGAAATATACCTGATTATCGAAGTACTTTTTTTTTTTTTTTTTTTACAACCGTTGGATTTGCTTAGGAAATGGAGACAATATGATATCCTCTGTGTTTAGGGAAGACTTCTTCCGTATATATGGAATATTCTTCGATTTTAACTGGCTTCTGTGAAATCAAAGCTTTCAGAGGAGATGATGGGAGCTCAATTGTGGTTTGGTTAGCTTTGATTGGAGGCAAGAAAAATGGAGGTCCTGCCTTTTTCACAGACCATGTGAACAATTATAATAAGGTTTGAGGTTTCATAGA
>JALGBA010002251.1:0-39327 GCA_023970755.1 Azemiops feae | reverse complement strand
TAGACTAGACTAGACTAGACTAGACTAGACTAGACTAGACTAGACTAGAATAGAATAGATAGAATAGAATAGAATAGAATAGAATAGAATAGAATAGAATAGAATAGAATAGAATAGAATAGAATAGAATAGAATAGAATAGAATAGAATAGAATAGAATAGAATAGAATAGAATAGAATTAAGGAATAGAGTAGAGTAGAGTAGAGTAGAGTAGAGTAGAGTAGAGTAGAACAGAACAGAACAGAACAGAACAGAACAGAACAGAACAGAACAGAACAGAATAGAATAGAATAGAATAGAATAGAATAGAATAGAACTGGAATGGACCTTTGAGATCTTCTAGTCCAACCCACTGCTCAAGCAGGAGAACCTATACCATCTCAGACAGGTGATTGTCCAGTCGCTTCTTAAAAATCTTCAGTGATGGAGCACCCACAATTTCTGAAGGCAACTTCTGTTCCACTGGTTGATTGTCCTCACTGTCAGGAGGTTTCTCCTTAATTCCAGGTTGCTTCTCTCTTTGAACAGTTTCCAACCATTGTTTAAGATAAGCTATCAAACCAAGTACAAGGAATGACTTTGGGTGCTTTGCTACTACTCAATGAAACATTATTTGCTAAACACATGCACTGGTTTTTTTTTTTAAGAAAACCCGTAATAATATATCATTAACGTTTAATGAAGAAGCGTCGAGCATTTTAAACCATTTCATATCCTAGGTCAACCAAAGAAAGTCTAGCTAATGAAGAGTATATCAAATTGCAACAGATACCTGTATTCAAAGGATAGCGTTTGAATCCTGAACCACATATGGAGAGGGACACAACCTTGGGGGATGGTAAAGTGGTATTGAAACACAACTGTATCCCAGCAATGCTTAAAAGCTTAATTGTCCGCATCCTTTTCTCAGCAGAGGACCAAGAGAGCAATAGTAGATTTTATTTTTTTTATTAATGTGATCTGATCAACCTTGCCTTGATCTCAAAAAGCTAAGCAGAGTCAGACCTGGTTAATATTTGGGTTGAAGATGAAATGGCAGACTGAGGATTATAGGGAAGACAGGGACTCTGGAAAAATAAACTACACTTTAATAGCCATCCATTTCCACATGATTGCCAAGAAAATTGAACAGATATATACACGGAACACCTACAAAGCTTCCATAATTATGGGCTGCAACTTTGGATAAAGAGATATGGCGTGAGTTTTAGGAAGAATTGACTAAATCCATGTATGCTGGTAATCAAGCAGCGTGAATCAAATTTAATTCACCCTGCCTGTATATCCCTTTGATTTGCCAGGTTGACCTTGTCGGGCTAGGAAATTAAACAAGGCTGGAATGTGGCTAATTTTTGAACAAGAGGCCGCTATAAAATAGCAACCTGTCAGCCAATCTGAGAATTCAAATACACTATCTAGCACTGATGATGTTACATAGTTTGGTAATGAAACATGTGCAAAGAAACAGCCGAGCTGTCTGTCTGTCTGTCTGTCTGTCTGTCTGTCTGTCTGTCTGTCTTTCTGTCTGTCCATCCGTCCATCATCTATCTATTATCTGTCTGTCTGTCCGTCTGTCCGTCTGTCCGTCTGTCTGTCTGTCTGTCTGTCTGTCTATCTGTCTGTCTGTCTGTCTGTCTGTCTGTCTGTCTGTCTGTCTATCATCAGCCACCCGCATATCCATGATATACTATCTGTATGTCTGTCTGTCTGTCTGTAGTCTGTTCTTCCCATCATCTATCTGTGTGGCTATTATATTCATCCATCACATCCATCCAGCATCCATCCATTCCACTTATATCTATCTATCTATATATCATTTATCTATTCTATTATCTAATCAATCTATCGAGTCGATCTTATTCTGATCAGCTATCTATATAGCGATCTAGTATCTAGCATATTATAGCGATCATCTATCACATCCTATCCATCCAGCCATACATCCATCCACCATCCCAGCCATCCATCCATCCATCCATCCATCAATCATACATCATACTTCCACCAACCAACCCACCCACACACCCACCACCCACCACCTATCTATCTACTCTTATCTAGCTATCTATCTATCGATCATATTCATCTATCATCTATCTTAATCTATCTATCTATCTATTCTATTATCATCATCTATCTAGCATTCGATATATCTATCTATCTATCTATCTATCTATCTATCATCTATCTATCTATCTATCTATCTATCTATCTATCTATCTATCTATCTATCTATCTATCTATCTATCTATCTATCTATCTATCTATCTATCTTCATCATCATTAATTTGCTGCCTCTCTCTCTCTCTCTCTCTCTCTCCATCATCTATCTATTGTCTATCTCTGTGTCTTTATATCTGCCTGTCTGTCTATCTACCTTCGTGTCATCTAAAATGGGAATTGGGTTAATTAAGGAACTCGGTTAATTCCAGCTACACGATTCCTCCTCTAGAATATAGGCTACAACAAAGAGTTGGATCTGGGTGCCTTGTTGCTCTTTCCTTTCTCTGCAAATATCATGGAGAGGAAGAAAGAGTTCCTGCTGTCTCTTAATTACTGCTGGCTAGGAAAAGTCAGGAAATAAAAGCAAATTAGCTGCAACTGGAAGAGAAGGAAATACACACACAAATACACACTTCCTGTAGCATTTAAATGCCAGCATTAATGTAGTAGCTGTCAGCTGGCAAAAGTTGACATTGTTACAGCATTTGTTGACATGAAAGAAGGGAGCCCGTTTCAGGAACCACATTGAGTATTTAGATATTGTACTTTATTTACTCATTTAGCAAACTTAAGAAGATCCTGTCAACTATCCAAGTCTCTTGGCTCCTCATAAGGAAACCCGAACACCAGAATTGAAACCTGAGACATTAAAAACATTTTGAACCACTGTAAAGTAATGGAAATCCCTTTTTTCCCCTTTAGTGCAGAGGTCTTCAACTTGGCCCTTTTATGACTTGTGGACTTCAACTCCCAGAATTCCTCAGCTAGCGTGCCTGGCTGAGGAATTCTGGGAGTTGAAGTCCACAAGTCATAAAAGGGCCAAGTTTGAAGACCCCTGCTTTAGTGCCTTGATATATACTAACATGTAATGGTCCATAAAACATTGATACAATTTGATGGTCCATACTGAAATACAATATTTCTCTTGTCCTTATGATCTTCTAGCCAACTTTTCCATTCCCCCAAACTTTCCATGCAATCCAGGGAAATCTTAATACATAGTAGGAAAAACCCATACACTTGTCTTCCTTGCTGGAGCTTCTTGAGGTCTATCGTGAAACTAGAAGTCAGCAGAGTAAAAATTTGGCTTGTAGAGATGGAGCTAGGCAAGCTGATTTAAAGGCATGGCAAAGGAGCTATGGGAAAAATTGCTTCTTCTGATTAATTAGGCTGCTCCAAAAATCTGATAACAAACATGCCCTCCTGAATTGCTTACTGTTCTAGATACCTGTCTTCAGTTGGAAGAGGTCATGTCCATCAACCTTTTCTTAATAATAGGTGTTTAACAGTCTAACTAGCACAATAACAGAATGGAACAGAGTTGGAGATCTTCTAGTCCAGGGGTCTGCAACCTTGACAACTTTAAGACTTGTGGACTTCAGCTCCCAGAATTCCTCAGCCAGCATAATCCACAAGTCTTAAAGTTGTCAAGGTTGCAGACCCCTGTTCTAGTTTAACCCAGTACTCAAGGAGGAAACACTACAATATAACATTTCTGACAAATGGTTGTTTAATCTCTTCTTAAATACTGGAGCATCCACAACTCCTGAAGACAAATCATTCCACTGATCAATTGTTCACACTGTCAGGAAATTTCTCCTTAGTTCTAGGTTGCTTCCCTCCATTGCTTCTTGTCCTGCCTTCAGGTGCTTTGGAGAATAGCTTGACCTCCTCTTCTCTGCAGCCACCCCTCAAATATTGGTATCATGTCACCCCTAGTCTTTTCATTAGACTAGACATACCCAATTCCTGCAATTGTTCTTCATATGTTTTAGCCTCCAGTCCCCCTGATCATCTTTGTGGTGTGAATGAAGCAACGGATGAAGACCAAAGGATTCCTGATTGTCTCTTTCTCCTACACAACAGCCTTACAACTTAAACAAACAAACAAAAACTTTCAAAACAGTAGGTCCACCATTTTAGGATTTTACCGTTCCATAGTAGGTGTGCCACCTCTGAATTCAAGAGTTTTCAACCGTGGCTTGCAATAATTTTGCATGTAGAGAGAACCTGGCTGCCGTTCACAACCCAGAACCGGCAGCATTTACAATCTTAGAAACCTGTTCAAAGCACGGAAGATAGAATTCCTATTCCAAATGGCACCTTGTGTAGAAATACTGATATATGTAAAAGATGGAGTCAGGCTTCTGTTCACCCTCTCAGCATCCCTAAAACTCTTAATCTCAGCCCCCTTTTAGACCTGATTGGGTATTCCTTGTATTAATATTGTCTGTGGCGAACTCCTATGGCTGAAGTCATAATAATAATAATAATAATAATAATAATAATAATAATAATAATAATAATAATAATAATAATAATAATAATAATAATAATAATAATAATAATAATAATAATAATAATAATAATAATAATAATAATAATAATAATAACAATAAAGTTGGAAGGGACCTTGGAGGTCATCTACTCCAACCCCCTGCTCAGGCAGGAAACCCTATACCATTTCAGACAAGTGGCTGTCCAGTCTCTTCTTAAAAACTTCCAGTGTTGGAGCATTCATCACTTCTGGAGGCAGGTTGTTCCACTGGTTAATTGTTCTAACTGTCAGGAAGTTTCTCCTTAGTTCTAGGTTGCTTCTCTCCTTGATTAGTTTCCATCCGTTGCTTCTTGTCCTGCCTTCAGGTGCTTTGGAGAATAGCTTGACTCCCTCTTCTTTGGGGCAGCCCCTGAGATATTGGAACACTGCTATCATGTCTCTCCTCGTCCTTCTCCTCATTAAACTAGACATGCCCAATTGCAGCAACCGTTCTTCATATATGTTTTAGCCTCCAGTCTCCTGATCATCTTTGTTGCTCTTCTCTGCACTCTTTCTAGAGTCTTGGCATCTTTTTTACATCGTGGTGCCAAAACTGGATGCAGTATTCCAAGTGTAGCCTTACCAAGGCATCGTAAAGTGCTATTAACACTTCACGTGATCTTGATTCTATCCCTCTGTTAATGCAGCCTAGCACTGTGTTGGCTTTTTAATCTTCATCTGGGGATGGGGGGGGGGACATTGAAAGAAGTTCAGACATTTTAGAGTTCAGCCAATCTACACACAAATGTAGCGTTTCTCAGGATCCTTGCAATAACTGTAGTTGGGTCTCCTCGTAAGAGCTTTGTAATAGCCATAAATAATCCTCAGGAGAGGCAGAGAGACTCCGAGAGGAACATAATAGCTATCATAAATGAATCATAAAAATGCATAAAGGGCAAGCCGCACTAAAATGGCAAACAAATTTGATGATGTGGGTGCGTGTGTGTGTGCAGCTTGTGGATTCATAGACCTCTTTTGTTATGATTTCAAGAAATTCCCAGTTGCTTCTAAAAAATCTCAGTGGGCTCAGAACAAACTCATTGGGGATTGGCATGGAAAGTGATGCTGCAAAATAAAATAAAAAATCTTGAGACAATTGATATCAGTAGCCAAATCAAAGGGGGATATTTTTTTCAAGCCTGTGCCATTTTAGAATTTTATTCCTCACAGGGTTTCTGTTCATGCAGAATTTTATTCCTCAGAACCATCTCTGTTTATGCAGAAGAATTTACGCTCCCTTTCTCCTTTGTGCATTATAATAATAATATTAAAGTAATAATAACAATAAAGTTGGAAGGGACCTTGGAGGTCATCGAGTCCAACCCCCTGCTCAGGAAGGAAACCCTATACCATTTCGGACAAATGGCTGTCCAGTCTCTTCTTAAAAACTTCCACTGTTGGAGCATTCACCGCTTCTGGAGGCAGGTTGTTCCACTGGTTAATTGTTCTAACTGTTAGGAAGTTTCTCCTCAGTTCCAGGTTGCTTCTCTCCTTGACTAGTTTCCATCCATTACTTCTTGTCCTGCCCTCAGGCGCCTTGGAGAATAGCTTGACTCCCTCTTCTTTGTGGCAACCCCTGAGATATTGGAATACTGCTATCATGTCACCCCTAGTCCTTCTTTTCATTAAACTAGACATACCCAATTCCAGCAAACGTTCCTGATATGATTTAGCCTCCAGTCCCCTAATCATCTTTGTTGCCCTTCTCTGCACTCTTTCTAGAGTCTCAACATCTTTTTTACATCGTGGTGACCAAAACTGGATGCAGTATTCCAAGTGTGGCCTTACCAAGGCATTGTAAAGTGGTATTAATACTTCACGTGATCTTGATTCTATTCTATGATGATGATGATTGGGTGCACAGTCAGCCAGATGTTGAAACTATATTTGGGTTTTTTTTTGTCCACCTATCCAGTCATTGAACTTGAATTGGCAGATGTTGTTGTTCGATAGGGTTCAAGCAGTGGTGGGATTCAGTCAGTTCGCACCGGTTCGGCAGAACCGGTAGCTAAATTTTGCTGAGTTCAGAGAACTGGCTGAGTGCACACAGCTTCTGGAAGTCCGTTCTAGGCCTGGGAGGTCTGGAGGAGGCCCCTCAGGCCTAGAATGGCCCGCCAGAAGTGCATGGATGCCACTTCTGGAAGTCCGTTCTAGGCCTCGGAGACCTGGAGGAGGCCTCCCAGGCCTAGAATGGCTGACTGGAAGTACGTGGATGCCATTTCCGGAAGTCCATTCTAGGCCTCGGTGGCCTGGAGGAGGCCTCACAGGCCTAGAACAGCCTGCCAGAAGTGCATGGATGCCACTTCTGGAAGTCCGTTTTAGGTCTTGGAGGCCCAGGCCTGCATCCAATAAGAGAACCGGTTGTTCAGGTATTTGAATCGCACAACTGAGTTCAAGTACCATTGTAGAATATAAGCTATTCTGGGTAAACTGCCTTTTGTAATTGACTGGTGGAGATGTGGTCAATGCCAATGCTCTTCAAGGGTTATTATCATGGTTGGTCGCACAATCCGCCAGATGTTCAGACTGAATTTGGCATTTTTTTTTGCTTCTCAAGTCCTTCCCAAGCACCTGGGAATGGCAGATGTTGTTGTTTGATAGCTAAAGGTAACAATAGTGGTGAATATCTATAGCTCGGGTGTAGGATGAGGGTGAAGGTCCATTCTCCGAGCTTCTGGGTTGGTTTCCAAACATTTCATTACCAGGCTAGGTAGCATCTTCAGTGGCATTTGAGGGGTGTCTGTGTTGGTGCTCTTCTATGTATAAGGGCTTCAGGTGTGGGTGTGTCAAATGAAGGTCTTATGATGGGTCAAGTATGAGACATCAGAGAGGGTCTTGTGATGGCTCTTATGATGGGGAGGTTACTTCAGATTAGGGTCATTGGAGGATGTGAATTATCAGTGGGTCTAGGTGAGTCATCAGTGAGAGGCTGGTGATGGGTCTTGTGATGGAGAGGTTACATCAGGTCAAGGTCATTGGAAGGTGAACTGCTATGGGGGGAGAGGGGACTTGCATGGGTTGGTTGAGGGTTGGTGGCTGTGTGGTTGATTTGATTCTGAGGGGTTTGTAGGCTGGTTGTAGGTCAATGTGTCTGTGGATGGAATTGTTTGTGGAGAACCAGGCTTTGATGTCAAAGGTATCATTGCAGGATTTAAGCTGTTCCAGGTGAAGCTCCCTTTTGCAATTGACTGAGGAGATTTTGTCAATGCCATCTGGTGTTCAAACCTGCTCCAGATGTATTACTTATAAGAGAATGGTAACAGTAAGATACTACTACCACTAATAAGTGTTGTCATATGGCATTATGCCTACAGTTACTGACCACAGCAAAGGCTGGCCCTTAGCTGAACTGTCTAGGGTTTGAAGTTACAATGATCAGATCTAGCTTGTACTTGGATCAAACATCACTAGGAAGTTCCAGGACTGGAAGTTAGAGGAGAAGCCAGAATCATCCTGGATGGAGGCATCATATTATGGGAAGGAAAAATGGCACAGATGGGTCAACTTGGCCTTCATCAAGACTTTTAACTTTTTTTTTGAAAAAACAAACAAACACAGGCTGCATTAACAGAGGGATAGAATCAAGATCACATGAAGTATTAATACCACTTTACAATGCCTTGGTAAGGCCACACTTGGAATACTGCATCCAGTTTTGGTCACCATGATGTAAAAAAGATATTGAGACTCTAGAAAGTGTACAAAGAGCAACAAAAATGATCAGGGGACTGGAGGCTAAAACATATAAGGAACGGTTGCTGGAATTGGGTATGTGTAATTTAATGAAGAGAAGGACGAGGGGGGACATGATAGCAGTCTTCCAATATCTCAGGGGCTGCCACAAAGAAGAGGGAGTGAAGCTATTCTCCAAAGTGCCTGAAGGCAGGACAAGAAGCAATGGATGGAGACTAATCAAGGAGAGAAGCAACCTGGAACTAAGGAGAAATTTCCTGACAGTGAGAACAATTAACCAGTGGAACAACCTGCCTCCAGAAGCGGTGAATGCTCCAACACTGGAAGTTTTTAAGAAGAGACTGGACAGCCATCTGTCTGAAATGGTATAGGGTTTCCTGCCTGAGCAGGGGGTTGGACTAGATGACCTCCAAGATCCCTTCCAACTTTATTATTATTGTTATTGTTGTTGTTGTTGTTGTTGTTGTTGTTGTTATATTATTATTACATTCAGTTTATACTCTTATCAATGTTGAAGTTAGCCAGAGTTGATGCAAAAAAATATACATTTTTTTAAAAAAATGTGAGCAGAGTTAGCTTGCAATACTGCCTTCTAACCACTCCACCACCACAGCTCTGGTAGCTGGAGAGAAAAGTTATCTATCCTAGATTCCTTTTTAAGGGGGTGGTGATTCAAGTAGCACTAAAGCACATCGTTTTTTTTTCTTTCAGGCTGGCACCATGTGGATACCTTTGCTCCTAGAAGCACGAGGCCGAAGAGACACCAGCCTGAAGATGACGAATGAGACTTCGTCGAAATGTCGCCAAGACACTTCCAATTTTATGCGGGAGAAAACCCGAATTACCAAAGACCTACATATATATATATATATATATATATATATATATATATATAGATAGATAGATAGATAGATAGATAGATAGATAGATAGATAGATAGATAGATAGATAGATAGATAGATAGATAGATAGATAGATAGACAGACAGACAGATAGACAGATAGATAGATAGATAGATAGATAGATAGATAGATAGATATAGATATAGATATAGATATAGATATAGATATAGATATAGAGATATAGAGATATAGAGATATAGAGATATATAGATATCGTAAACCAAATAAATATTAACGATCACCAGGATAAAAATCTTAAACAAAGACTGTTTAATTTACAAAGCTTAGCTTTCGTCGGCCACACTGCCGACATCGTCAGAGCATAAAATGTGAGATTTGGGAGTCCGTTCTTATATGACTGGCTGTTTCTGCACCCAGGCCCTCGACCTAGTCATCGGTCCACTCATCAGCGTCGGGCGCCTCATTCTTAAAGGGGCCGTCTCCAAAGTTGTCCTCTTCTCTCCAGTTGCTATTGTTCCTTTGGCATGTGTGTTAGCGCTGGGGGATAGAGTGTCGGATCGCTGCTGCTCATCCTGCTCAGCGCCGGGGGATCGAATGCCAAACTGGCGAATAGGACTGGCGAATAGGAAGACGCCGGGTAGTTTAGGGACATGGAGGCAAACCAAGATGAAGTGGGCCATGGTGATGGGGGGGGGGAGAAGCAGGAACAGTTTGGCATTCGATTCCCCGGCGCTGAGCAGGATGAGCAGGAGTGAGGGAAGGGAACATCAAAGAGAACTCAGAGGCAAATGTCTTGTTCTGCTTTGAATGGTTTTATTCTTCCAGAGCATGGATTTATCTAACCACAGCTAACAATGTACAATATGTCGCCTTGAAAAGGAACAGATGCAATATTGATAAACACAAACAGGTACTTTAGAGGCCTGCTCCTGTCTAACCACAACGATCATCTGCTATCTTCTGATTGAGGCTCTCTCACTTTGGTTGGTGTTGGTGAAGAGAAAATGCTAAACTAAAACAAAGATCAGTTCTACAAACAAGAGTCAAAACATCTTGACAACTGTAGTGTCTTACGTGCTTCAATCCAGAGGCAGAACGTTTACTCTCTTGCTTACTAGTACGAGGACTGTACCATGCATTATGTGTTTTAAATGTACCCCCCCTTTTTTTTTTTAGAAAAAATGCACTTGGAACAATGCAAGTGTTACTGAGAAAGACTGAATGTTTCCTTGATGAAACACACATATTGTCTGCTGCTCTTAACTAACCAATCGATTCTACAGGAAGGATCATCTCCAGAAGGGTAAGTGTCTCAAAAAGTGTAATCCACCTTCTGAGAAAACACACACACACTGAAATCTGTTTTCGTATTGCATATTCTCATTTATAGGATTTAGAGGCTGGGAAAGATGGAAGGAAAGCAAAAAAAAGAGGATGACCAGCAGTAAGGGGGACGAGGTCAATTATAGTGGAAATGAGTGTCCCGTTGAAAGACTTGAAATACCAGGTTATGGACAGATTACCATGCAGAAAATACGTGATTGCTAAGAATTGACATCAACTTGATAGACCATAATCAATCAATCAATCAATCAATCAATCAATACATTAATCGCATACTGTATAAGAGAAAATTTAAACCAATAAAGGAGAATATTTGTAGCTCAGGGTTGAAATGAGGGTTCCTTGGTGCTCTTGGTCAGCTTGATTGTTTCCTTGCAGATGTTTCATTACCCAAAGTAGATAACATCATCAGTGCTAGAAGGAAGTGGGGTTTGTGGAGAAAGAGAAAGGAGTGGGAGGAGGAGAGGTAGGGAGAGGAGGAGGAGGAGGAGAAGGTCGGGAGTGAGGAGGCAGATGAGAGGAGGAGAACGGAGAAGGAGAAGGAGAAGGAGAGGAGAAGAGAAGGATAAGGAGAAGAGAAGAGACGAAGAAGAAGAAGAAGAAGAAGAAGAAGAAGAAGAAGAAGAAAGAAGAAGAAGAAGAGAGAAGAAGAAGAAGAGTAGGAGGAGGAGGAGGAGGAGGCGGAGGAGGGAGGAGGAGGAGGAGGAGGAGGAGGAAGACACTTATGGGTCTTGGTGCTCTCTGAGCTTGACTGTTTTCTTGCAGATCTTTCATTACCCAAAGTAGATAACATCATCAGTACACTAAATCTTGGGCTGGGCTTTTGCAAATCCTACAAGATTTGATAATCTGCAAATATTTGAATCACTATCTCATTAAAGAAAAAAAAAAGTTGAGCATAGATTAATGGCACCAGACTCTGAGAATGTTACTAACCTGAGAACACTTGATGAGCATCATGACCGACAGTTAAACAGATAGCTGATGTGTCTTTCCTGTCTGTATGGTCTCTTTAGCTGAGTATATAAACCGAAGTAGCATAGGAGAACCCAAAGGAGATGCCTGAATTGATTTGTCCATCATAATTAGAGTCCTCCACTTCCCCCCTCTTTAAAACAAAATTAAACAAAAACCACATCTTTATCATCTGTTCTTCTCCGTTGGATGCTTAATGGAAAGAGGCGGTCCCTTGGAACAATAGACAACATTAAGTTCTCAGATTTCATTCAACCACAATGTCTGGCGTGGAGAGGTAGAGTATGAAAGGCCAAACTTCTGCATTCAATACCTTCCATTCCTTTCTCTAACATCAGCTACTGATATCCACACCACCTTTGGTATAATTAAACGTGACGCAAACATTGAGATTTGTGTAGCATCTTTTTACCAATGAAAGCCAAAAGTTGATAGTAGTTTATTGTGAGGGTCAGAAGGAAGGCTGAGAAAATATCTACAGACCCATCGCATCCTGGACATAAATTGTTTCAACTCCTCCCCTCAGGATGCCACTATAGAGATTGCATGGCAAAAAGAACTAGACACAAAGGCAATTCCTTCTCTCATGCCACCACTCTCTCTAACACCTTATCCTCACAGTATTATGATATGTCTAAGTATATTTACTCATGTTGTATGACTGTGGTATTATTAATATCCTTCTCATCTTCTCCACTACCTCCTCTTATTGGTATCATATTATGGTTATTATTAGTCTGTTGCTTTGCATGTAAATTGAAAGCTTTTGCATGGAGACAAATTCCTTGTATGTCCAATTACACTTGGCCAATAAAGACATTCTATTCTATTCTATTCTATTCTATTCTATTCTATTCTATTCTATTCTATTCTATTCTATTCTATTCTATTCTATTCTATTCTATTCTATTCTATTCTATTCTATTCTATTCTATTCTATTCCATTCCATTCCATTCCATTCCATTCCATTCCATCCCATCCCATCCCATCCCATCCCATCCCATCCCATCCCATTTTCTATTACATTCCATCCCATTCCATCACATCCCATCGTATTCCATTCCATTCCATTCCATTCCATTCCATTCCATTCCATTCCATTCCATTCCATTCCATTCTATTCTATTCTATTCTATTCTATTCTATTCTATTCTATTCTATTCTATTCTATTCTATTCTATTCTATTCTATTCTATTCTATTCTATTCTATTTTCTATTCCATTTTCTATTCTATTCTATTCTATTCTATTCTATTCTATTCTATTCTATTCTATTCTATTCTATTCTATTCTATTCTATTCTATTCTATTCTATTCTATTTTCTATTCCATTCCATATTCTATTCTATTCTATTCTATTCTATTCTATTCTATTCTATTCTATTCTATTCTATTCTATTCTATTCTATTCTATTCTATTCTATTCTATTCTATTCTATTCCATTCCATTCCATTCCATTCCATTCTAGTTTTGATTTATTAAGAGGGCTGGAACAGACTACTTATCTTTATTGATTGTTCAGTCTCTGTTGCAACAGAGTGAATAAGTGAATATGAAGACATGACAGTCCATGCACTTCGCTAGCAAAGCCATGTAGAGCATTAATAATTCTGCATTTCAACACGAATATTCATCCTAGAATGGCCAATGCATTGGCTTGTGGGTATGTGAGTCTGTTTAAGCTCACAATAATTTCCATTTGAAATAAACAGTAGGAGAAGCATAAGAAATCATCAACTGTTGTGCATGTCATAATTTAATCCCTGTCATTTATACCAGCAACTAGAAAAGATTCCATTAAAACCTTTTAAAAACATCGCTGCCATTCAGTTTGGAAAATATCAGGAAAGTTGCTGTGAAGTTCTGCACTTCCTTGTATTTCATTAAATCATAATCCCCTGACTGGAAGTAAAAAACTGGATTTCTAAAATCATTTATTTTTTATTCAATCTAAATGAAATAATCAATTTCAGCTCTAACGAGGGATCCAGTTCAGTGCCCTTTCGTCCAGAGAAAAGACAGGCATTTTCTTCATATTTTAATGAAAAACTTATTTAGTATCTCACTGACTCAGAAGTATTAGATTAGATGAAATTATCTGGGAAAATGGATACATCTGAAAGGGGGAAAAAAATGAGTATAAAGGCGTGAGGAAAAAGGCCCCACAATGCAGATGAATCTTTATTTAAACTTGAAAAGAAAAAAAAAGAGTGAAATTGATGCAGGAAATGAAACGAACCAAAGACTGGAAAAATGAGATTCAGAAACAGAACTTGAAAAGACAAATCTATTCGTATTTGTCTTCTTCACTTCCCAATTCTTTATTTTAAGACATTGCAGCATTAAGCAACACATGCACACTGGGTTATTCTCTGCTCAGATATCCAGACCCATGGATAAAACATTATTGATGACTGAGGTACACACACAGAGAGACACACCCAGAGAGAAACAGACACAAACACACAACCCTTTTGCCCCAGAGTATTTGTAGCATTTGTTTCTTATCCTGGAAAATCTGCTTATCTGTCTCTGTGGCCAGCAAAAATACAGAACAGTCTCTTTTCCTACCAGTCATTCTGCATCCAATACAGAGAGATACACGAACACAAACATGCACAGCGAGACTTTAACACACAGCAAAAAATGCTAAATTTTAAAAGAGTGGCGTGAATTCTATTAAGGTCATTAACCGAGCCATAAACAAAAAGAAAAAAACACCAATTCCGAGACTAGAAAGTAAAAACCATGCTAATATTTAATAATTATAAACCTGCAAGGGCCGAAGTGTGGTGAATTTTACCAAGAGCAAAAACGAAGCATAGCCACATTCCGAGAAATCGAATCACAGTGATCCAATAGTGGCATTTGAAAGAAGGCTGCCATTTTAAATGTTTGCAGAATTTTCAACATATCATTAATGAACCATTTTATTTTACTGGGTTACAAAAAAAGGCAAATTTACACTGGTTAAACAGGTCCTACAGTATTATTATCCCCCCCCCCCCGTAGTTCTTTGTACAACATAGCATCATATCTAAGCTGTGGAATTCCTTCCTTCCTTCCTTCCTTCCTTCCTTCCTTCCTTCCTTTCTTCCTTCCTTCCTTCCTTCCTTCCTTCCTTCCTTCCTTCCTTCCTTCCTTATCTCTCTGCCCTCCCTCCGTCCGTCCCTCCATCTTCCTTTCTCCCTCCCTCATCTGTATCTTCCTTCCTTCCTTCCTTCCTTCCTTCCTTCCTTCCTTCCTTCCTTCCTGCCTGCCTGCCTGCCTGCCTGCCTGCCTGCCTGCCTGCTTTCCTGCCTTCTTTCCTCACTCACTCATTCACTCACTCACTTTCTCCCACTTCATTTTCCCCCTCCCTCTCTTTCTTCCTCCTCCCCATCATCCCTTTTCTTCCTTTCCTTCTTTCTTTTCATTACTTTCTCTCCTTCCTTTCCTTCTATCCTCCCTTCCTTTCTTCCTTTTTCCTCTCCATTTCCTCCCTCTTTCTTTCTTTCTTTCTCTCTTTCTCTCTTTCTTTCTTTCTTTCTTTCTTTCTTTCTTTCCTTCCTTCCTCCATCCCTCCCTCCCTTCCTCCCTCCCTCCCTCCATCCCTTCCTTCCTTCCTTCCTTCCTTCCTTCCTTTCTTCCTTCCTCATTCCTCCCTTCCTTCCTTTTCTTCCTTTCTTTTCATTTCTTTCTCTCCTTCCTTTCCTTCTATCCTCCCTTCCTTCCTTTTTCCTCTCCATTTCCTCCCCCTCTTTCTTCTTTCTTTCTTTCTTTCTTTCTTTCTTTCTTTCTTTCTTTCTTTCTTTCTTTCTTTCCTTCCTTCCTTCCTTCTTTCTTTCTAATTTCTTTCTCCCTTCTTTATTTCCTTCCTCCCTCCCTCCCTCCCTCCCTCCCTCCCTCCCTCCCTTCCTTCCTTCCTTCCTTCCTTCCTTCCTTCCTTCCTTCCTTCCTTCCTTCCTTCCTTCCTTCCTTCCTTCTACTGTAGGAGAAAAATGTTATTCTCAGTGAGACAGACACTTTTTTTCAGCATCTTCTGTTTTTCTGGGCGGGGAACTATATAATAAAGGAAATTAAAAGCACTGGATGGTCTAAACCGATGATGTTTGTGCCAGTACTTGTACAGTTTCACCGTTGTTTATTCATTGGTTTTAAAATGGAATCTTAAACTGTAAAGCAACTATAAGGTGCAGTTTGAAAGGCAACCAGAATGCAAACAGATCTGGGTCCAGAGTCAACAGAGCAAAGAAATTCAAGGTCAGGTCAGTGTTGGCTCACGGACAGTAATTGCCAACATCAGACAAGCTGCACCTGCTAGCAAGGTAGCTTTGTTTACTATTAGCAGAGATAAAATTTCACAGTGCAGACTTTTATGGGGAAAACAAAATCTGTTTTACTTTCTAATCTCTCCAAGAATGCTATCTCTTGCCCCTAATAATATTTAGTAAAATGGTTTTCTTTTCCCCGATGCCTGAAAATTGAATCAAGAATTCTGAATTTCTCTTTTAAAGAGGGTGAGACAGGAGAAAGAAAGAAAAAAAAATAACAATAATCAGCTGGTCTTCTGAGCTTTTGCCAGCTGCCCTTCTAAAATGTGGAATCCCTAACACTGGCTGTCCTCCAGAGATATAAAAGAGAATAGCTGGAGGAACAAATCAAGGTAACTATTTAGGGGGGAAAAATCTGGTTATTAAGCCACCATTGACACTCATTTTTTTTATTTTAGACCACCCAGTGCAAGTTCGAAGACATTCCCCTGCTTCTTAGCTTCTCAAGAAATCCGAAGCCGGGAATGTTGGTTGCCCATAAAAACGGTTGGACAATTGCAATAAGTTCTGAATCTTTTGTAAAGATTGTCTTTATGCCCTGGTACTTCAGAATTTATCACTGAACAGAGAAAAAGGGTAAATAGAAAAGTGAAATATCATAGATGTAGAGCAGTGTCCAGACCCCATTCATCCAGCAACTTTTAATATCCTATCCCAGTTTAAGATCCAAGGCTATTACTTACATTTTACTGTGAAGTAAATTATACGACTATAATGAGATGAACACCGAAAAGTCAAGTTGAGAAATGCCTGTCAAATGTCCATTCCTAAAAAAAATATTGTGGCACGCAGTCTTCCCAAAAGTCTGCTCCACTTGTATTCAGGATACTGCTTACAAGTGCTACGTGCTTAGAGCTCAAAGCATTGCTAGAGACCCCACGCAACCCACTTTACGGTCTGTTTCTGTTGCTCCCCTCTGCGAGGAGGTTTTGAAGTATTTATAGCAGGACTACCCGATTCTGAAATAGCTTTGTTCCCTATGCCATCCGTCTGGTAAACTCGCAAGATTCGTTTTGCTTGCCATGCACGTGTACACATAACCCGAACTAGACTGTGTTGTCTCTCTGTGTCATATAACATATGTGGGTATATGCATAATTCTGTATTTATGTATTTATTTTTGTCATATTTATGTAGTGTGTATCGGAGGTGGGGACCCCCTGAGAGCTAAATGCAACGAAATTTCATTTTAATGTATGCCGATTAGTGTACATTCAAAGCGGCAATGAAGTTATTATTCTATTCTATTATTCTATTCTAGTCTTGAATCACATGGTGGAGATGGTTCCTTCTGCACAAGGAAGACAGGGGTAGCAGCAGATGGTTTTCCAAGTCCTTGGTGGCTAATTTATGCTCTTTGAGCTCAAATATATATATATATAAGGATTTGAATGGGAGATATGCAGGAGAGTCCAGCACTTTAGCCCAGAACAGACACTAGAAACTGTCTCCCAAGAAGGCAATGGAAAGACAGCTCCTATAACAATGCTATGCCCATGAGGTCACCAGGACTTGGGTTTAATCTGAAATGGTCTCAGTAAATGAGAACATTTATACCTCAAGGAAATGAGGGGTCCTTGGATTAGCACTGATGATGTAATAATAATAATAATAATAATAATAATAATAATAATAATAATAATAATAATAATAATAATAATAATAATAATAATAATAATAATAATAATAATAATAATAATAATAATAATAATAATAATAATAATAATAATAATAATAGTAAAGTTGGAAGGTACTTTGGAGGTCATCTAGTCCAACCCCCTGCTCAGGCAGGAACCCTATACCATTTCAGACAAATGGCTGTCCAGTCTCTTCTTAAAAACTTCCAGTGTTGGAGCATTCACCGCTTCTGGAGGCAGGTTGTTCCACTGGTTAATTGTTCTCACTGTCAGGAAGTTTCTCCTTAGTTCTAGGTTGCTTCTCTCCTTGGTTAGTTTCCATCCGTTGGCTTCTTGTCCTGCCTTCAGACGCTTTGGAAAATAGCTTGACTCCCTCTTCTTTGGGGCAGCCCCTGAGATATTGGAAGACTGCTATCATGTCCCCCCGTCCTTCTCTTCATTAAACTAGACATACCCAATTCCAGCAACCGTTCCTTGTATGTTTTAGCCTCCAGTCCCCTAATCATCTTTGTTGCTCTTCTCTGTACTCTTTCTAGAGTCTCAACATCTTTTTTGCATCGTGGTGACCAAAACTGGATGCAGTATTCCAAGTGTGGCCTTACCAAGGCATTGTAAAGTGGTATTAGCACTTCACGTGATCTTGATTCTATCCCTCTGTTAATGCAGCCCAGCACTGTGTTGGCTTTTTTGGCAGCTGCAGCACACGGCTGGCTCATGTCTAAGTGATTGTCCACTAGGACTCCCAGATCCCTCTCACAGTTGGTACTATTGAGCAAGGTACCACCTATACTGTATCTGTGCGTTTGGTTTTTTTTTTGCCTAAATGTAGAACCTTACTTTTTTCACCGTTGAATTTCATTTTGTTAGATAGCTAGAAATCTAGTTTGGGTGAGGAAATGTTTGTAAGAAAACATCCAAGCTTAGAGAGCACCAAGGACCCTTGAATGGGTCTTTGCAATGCAATTCTTACTGAGGCTCCGTCTCTTTCTAGTCTTAGTAGCTGCTTTCAATTTTTTCCCCCAGGAAACTTCTGTGACATAAAGTTCCTTTCAAGCCTTTCTCAGTTGGACACCGTTTGGCTCATCGGATACAACTGGGGGAGGTTGCCATTACAACATAGGACAGTTTTCCATCGTGTTATTTGGCGCCTATTTATAAATGCATTAGCATTATTATCCATGGGTTTCTTTTCAATGCAAGCACTCACCTGATAGACCATTTAATTTAATTTAAGCCTCCTTCCCTTCTGGAGAATATTGACTCTGCTGCCACAGGAATGAAAAAGAAAATTGTGGCGAGTTCCTTGCAGTCCTGTTCGAAAGACACCCTAACGGTCCTTAGGGAAAACTGAATGTGAGCTGGCTGGCTGAGACTTGAAATGACTTACTATTGTGCCTCTGGGCTGGTGCAAGTTACTCGGCTGAGTTCCTGTTCCTCCAGCTTTTGTTTCTAGGCAGCCTCCGGGAAAATAATTGCACAGCCTTTGAACTTGAACTTTCCGAGACGGATAGGCTGCTTAAATTAGACTGTTAAAATGGAAATTAAATTTATCATTGTTATTTTCTTTCTCAATGGTGGATCAGAAGGCGCAGTTGGCTTGGAAACATTCATTGCCAGTATAAATAAAACATACATTCTTAAAACAAAGTATTTCCTAAGACAAATGCATGGTAAGGTCAAGGTGAGACAAGTCCAATTATATGGACTTCTGATCTATATAATTTTGGAGTGTCCACTCTTCTCTCTTATCCAGCAAAGCCAGGGCAAGGTGATCTTCCAAGATGGTCATTAATAATAACTACAACAATAAAAATATCTCAATATATTAGAAATTTAAAAACCCTTTATTTTTATTGACTTTATTCATTTTTTTTCTGGATTGTTGTGAGCTACCTAAAATCATGGAGAGTTGGGCAGCATACAATCTTAATAAGTTAACATTTTTGTCGACATTTTCAGTAATACACTGTTTTTAATGATCCCATATTATAAAGATAACATTGCTTATTCATTGATAATTTATTTATTTAATCATTAGAGCATAGGCTTCCTGACTCCAGGATGATTCTGGGCAGCTCACACTACAAATACTAACAATAAATAAAAAACAGGAAGGGTGTTGCATGTCCAGCAGTAAGCATAGGTTTACATGTTGACTAATTTCAAAGCTCCATAAAATATATTCAACAAATCCGTAGCAATGGAGCAGAAAACAATGAATCCAAAGAGATCAAAATGGTTCCCACCAGCACACTGAAATGCACAAATGCTCCTAAATGCAATTAAGAATTGTATTTCTTTTACTTGTGTTCTTAAAATGTGTAAGAATTAAAGACAATGAAGCCGAGATCCAACCTTGTGACAACATAATGAGATATTGATTAAAAAACACAGCACCCTGCTACATAATCAAATACAATGAGTTCTCCAGGCAGTAAAACTGCCTCTGCACCACACTTGTGTAAAAGTTGGAAATAATTAACCCGTCAGATAGATTATCTGGTGTCTGTGTCAATGAAATCACTAGCTCTTGATTTTGATTCTGAAAGGAGGCATGCCAAAGCTCTGTGACGTATTTGAACAGCCATGCAATCCTAAGAAAAGCAGTGGCTGCTTTAATGAGTTGTAGACACGTGCTATTTGCACATTTGCTTACTCCTGAGTATCCTCAAAATCCCTGTTCTGAATCAGACCCAAAGCACCGCAAAGCTCTAGAAAGTGAAAGTTATTCTTGCATGAATGAAACAATCTTGGAAAACAAGGTGCAAGTTGCACCTGTAAAGGTTATTGAAAAGCAAAAGTACATTAAAAAAAAAAGAATTGGTGAGAGCTTGATGAGCAAAAGAGTAGAGTAGAGTAGAGTAGAGTAGAGTAGAGTAGAGTAGAGTAGAGTAGAGTAGAGTAGAGTAGAGTAGAGTAGAGTAGAGTAGAATAGAATAGAATAGAATAGAATAGAATAGAATAGAATAGAATAGAATAGAATAGAATAGAATAGAATAGAATCTTGAAGGGACCTTGAAAGTCTACTAGTCTGGCCCCCTGTTCAAGCAGGGGAACTTATACCATTTCAGACAAAGGGTTTTCCAGTCTCTTCTTAAAAACTTCCAGTGTTGGAGCATTCACAACTTTGGGAGGCAAATTGTTCCACTGATTAATTGTTCTATCAGGAAATGTCTCCTTAGTCCTAGGTTGCTTCTCTCCTTCATTAGTTTCCACCCATTCCTTCTTGTCTTGCCTTCAGGTGCTTTGGAGAAGAGGTTGACTCCCTCTTCTTTGTGGGAACCCCTGAGATATTGGAAGATTGCTATCCTGTCACCCCTAGTCCTTCTCTTCATTAAACTAGATGTACCCAATTCCAGCAACCATTCCTCATATGCTTTAGCCTCCAGTCCCCTAATCATCTTTGTTGCTCTTCTCTGCACTCTTTCTAGAGTCTCAGCATCTTTTTTTACATTGTGGTGACCAAAACTGGATGCCGTATTCCAAGTGTGGCCTTACCAAGGCCTTGTAAAGTGGTATTAACACGTCAGGTGATCTTGATTCTATCCCTCTGTTAATGTAGCCTAGCCCTGTGTTGGCTTTTTTGGCAGCTGCAGCACACGGCTGGCTCCTATTTAGAATAACCTTCTAATGGAACAAAGAGATAACCTTTTATGTGTGACAGAGAACTGGTTAGTTATCATGGAAGCCCAGGTTGAGCTGTTAGTTTCCAGCTAATTCCTCTCATAGGAATAGTGCAAAATTTTATTTCGGAAGGGAGTAGTGCATCTATATTACTCTCTTTCTGACTCCTCCACCCCATCTGGGAGTTTGCTATTTTGAAGGTATCTCAAAGGTGATTTTTCAAATGGCAACTGGGCTGTTTTTTTTTCCTTGAGGGAAAGACATTTTGTTTCTCATCCAAGAAACTTCATCAGTTCTGGGGGAATGGAACAACGTCTTCATCACAATTGATAAAGCTTCTTGGATGAGAAGCAAAACATTTCTTCTTCTTCCTCAAGGAAAAAATAATAATCCAGTTGCCTTTTGAAAAAAAGCACCTTTGAACTATGACTTTGATAACCGAGAATCTACATCAGGGGTCTTCAAACGTGGCCCTTTTATGACTTGTGGACTTCAACTCCCAGAATTCCTCAGCCAGCGTGCCTGACTGAGGAATTCTGGGAGTTGAAGTCCACAAGTCATAAAAGGGCCAAGTTTGAAGACCCCTGTCTTAAATCTAACAAACAAAATGGAGGCTGGCTGAGGAATTCTGGGAGTTGAAGTCCACAAGTCATAAAAGGGCCACGTTTGAAGACCCCTGATCTACACAGACATATAGTTTGAAGGTACTTATACTGTCACTCCATGGTTGGGTGAAGACAGTGACTCTGGTGAAGGACTGGCCCCTATGCAACCAGGTAGAAGCCATGATTTGACAATTGGTTTCAGAGTTGGTGTTAGAAGCTTGGGTTTTGGGAAATCAACATTTATGTTAAAACTACCTTAAAACAGGATTCAGTAATCTTGTAGCTTCGTGATCTTTAGCCATATTATTTTAAAACCTATCCGAGATGCAGGCCATATGATTAATCTCATTTTCATCCTGGAGGTGAGTCGTCCCCATATAGGGGTTCCAGAAACACTGCCCTGCCAAAATTAATAAGGTCTGTCCTCAGAGCCAGATTTATCCTGTTGGGTTTCCAATAATTCTGGGGGAAATTTTTTATCGAACCTGACTCGTAAATTATTTTATGCTTGAGCAATAGATTAACAAAGGCTCCCGTGTATTTGATTTGATGGAAGCTGTTACGGAGCCCTTCCCAAAGGATAGATTCAAGGAAGGACAGTGAAGAAACAATTGCTTCTATAAAAGTATTGCTCGGTTATTCCATGCACTACCAACGACAACAAAAGCAGTGTCTCAACTTGAGCTGCAATTCTTCCTCCACCACTCTGGGTTTTGCTTTTCAATTTTTTCCCACCCCCCAAGCTTTGGGAATTTGGACCGCACATAATTTGTCACAAAGAACATTTGTTTACATCAGCCACATTACTATTCCAGACAAACTGTCTCTGCCGATGCTGCTGAAAGTCAACGGAACGGCAAAAGGAATTGCATCTTGATTATCAACTTGCAAATAGGACTGTATAGATCACTCTACGTGAGTTCCATTTCATTTGCGTTATTCAACCCGTGCCGATTTCCCCATTCTTCTAGGAATTTTAAAAAAAGAAAAAGCAAGAACATTTCCATTTATTTTGCTTGCAGGTTTCCATCGTGTACCTTTATGTTCCTTAGCTTTGAAAGATATAAAAAGACCCTTTAAAAATTTAAAGACCCTTTGTCAAAAATTTTCTCTGGCTTCTTATTGACATCCCATACAAAGGATGTTGAAATACAATATTTACTGCTGAACCCCTTATAATTGATGCAAAAAAGAAGTGAGTTGCATAGGAATGGTTGAGCAACCTGTTGATCTTCCCGGTTGTGGCCGGCCAAATTTCTGGGGATCCTAACATTCAAGGTATACACCTGTTGCCTTCTGTAATGTTTAGTATTTCTTTTCTCCTACCCAAAATCAGAATAAGGAAATGTTCCACCAGCTCACCCAGAGTTTCAGAAGATATGGAAGAAGAATGGAAGGAATATCCTCCTTCAAGTCAATAACTCTGTCATAAGTTTGAAATACAAGCAAGCATCACCATGATCCCAAGAGGAGAGGAAACGGTTGGCATCATTCAAAGTCAAGGTTCATGAGTCTTTATTGTAGTACAAATCCAATAATCTCTAGAGCCGAGAGACTGTGTTGCTATCACAAGTCTGAAGGATGACGGATCCATTGTCACTGTAGTCATCACGATCATTCACCTGTTGGGAGCCTTTAGCCTTCCTTTTGGGAGTTTTATTTTATTTTGGCAGAAGATGATAGAAACTACCCAATGAAAAAGTTAAATGTTCTTGATTTTTTTCTCCCCAAAATTCCTGTCAGGTGCTTAAATGCTTGAAAGCTCTTAATGTCTGCATTCTGTTAATATGTCCAGTAAGAATCTTCACTAAATCCTGAAAGCATCCATAGAGCAAGATGTGACATTATGTGGAAATAGCTGTAGAAATTCTACCAAAAGAATTAGAATTAGAATAAAGTAGAGCTGGAAGGGACCCTGGAGGTCTTCTAGTCTAGCCCCCTGCTGGAGCAGAAGAACCTATACCACTTCAGATAAGTGACTGTCCAGTCTCTTCTTAAAAGCCTCCAGTGATGGAACACCCACAACTTCTGAGGCCAAGCTGTTCCACTGGTTAATTGTCCTCACTGTCAGGAAGTTTCTCCTTAATCCCAGGTTGCTTCTCTCCTTGATTAGTTTCCAACCATTGTTTCTTGTCCTGCTCTCTGGTGCCTTGGAGAATAATTTGACCCCCTCTTCTTTGTGGCAGCCCCTCAAATACTGGAATACTGCTATCATGTCTCCCCTGTTTCTTCTTTTCTTTAGACTAGCCAAACCCAAATCCTGCAGCCGTTCTTCATATGTTTTAGTCTCCAGGCCTTTGATCATCTTAGTTGCTCTTCTCTGAACTTTTCCCAAGGTCTCAGCATCTACTAGGACTGGGCAAGAATGTCTATTTTCAAAATACTTAGTTCCTTTGAAAAGAGAAATGAAGAAAAAGAAAATATGACCGTTCTTAAATTAGCAAAGATCGTACGAAAACTTTGTTTACTTCAAACACCCTTCAATCATAACTGCTTGCAACTTAATACCATGTAAATAGCTGCTGTATTAGGAGTCTGTTCTTTGCTTGATGTTCCTTAGAATTCCTTCCAAAAGCACCTCTGTGGTCTGAATTACTATTATGGCAGTCAAAAGAAGTGGGCAGATTATTATTATTATTATTATTATTATTATTATTATTATTATTATTATTATTATTATTATTATTATTATTATTATTATTATTATTATTATTATTATTATTATTATTATTATTATTATTATTATTATTATTATTATTATTATTAGTTGTGTTGTGTTGTGTTGTTGTTGTTGTTGTTATTGTTATTGTTATTGTTATTGTTATTATTATTATTATTATTATTATTATTATTATTATTATTATTAGTGTGTTGTTGTTGTTATTGTTGTTATTATTATTATTATTATTATTATTATTATTATTATTATTATTATTATTATTATTATTATTATTATTATTATTATTATTATTATTATTATTATTATTATTATTATTATTATTATTATTATTATTATTATTATTATTATTATTATTATTATTAGATTTGCAGTGTCCTTCAAATATCACTGGGCATGCCAGAGGAAAGAACAGAGAGAAACACACAAAAGGCCAAAGCAAGCCAGAAACTAATCAGCATTGGATGATCAAACTGAAAAAAAAAACAACCCACAAAAACGAAATCCGGAAGCAAAAGGGTAAAATAATGAATGAACAGTCTTAAGGAATCATGTTACTGCACCTATCGTTGGCATAACATGCCAACACTATGAAATATATGTTTGTCGTTGGATAATGGCACAAATAAAAGCTGTTCTACTCCCTGTCTTTTTGGGTTTGATCCAACAGTCCCTGCCAACTCTCCCTGTTATCTCCTGTGTATTTTACAAAGCTGAATACACATCTGTACAAAGAGATTTGTGCTCATGGTAAACTATATCTCAGGAGAGCATATTAAACTAAGACACTATAATGGCTAGGAGTTACAAGGACGGATCTGATGCTTCAGAAATTATGCCAAGTAGTCACATAAACCTAGTCTCATTACTACAGTGCCAACATTTTAGAGGAGGAGGACATGGTTTTGATAAACAGTGCTTTTCCCGTTTCTCAATTTCTAGTAACTTCATTTTTTTTTAAAAAAAAAAAATGTTTAATTTGCAATGGGCATTTTCATTCTGAAACCATGCAAAAAATTCTTGGATAGTGGAAAATTCACTTCTCGTTATCTGAATATTGAATATTTGAATACTGAATATTTAAATATTGAATATTTGATGTCTTGAAACGTATTGATTCATTGGAGATATTTCCCCGATACCCGTTTTGCTGTTTTCTATCTTCCCTTTTCTCACCACATTTGGTGAGCATCCATGAGACTAAAAATTGATTTAACATGGCATTCTCAGGAATTAGCAACTGTTTTTCAGCTTCCCTTTTGTTTCTCTTTCATTTTCCCTGCAAAACTATCAAGATCTTGATTGTTGCAAGGATGTATGTTTAGTTCTCCAGACTTGCCATGTTCAAAGGACCAGTTGAGCATTTCCCGAGAAGAGTTTGTCAATATCCTTTACGCATGACAATGAAGTTAAAGATAATCCCAAGAATATTTTTGGCTTGTTGCCACAAACTCCCACTTAGTGGATCATTGACTTCAATAGAGCAATCCTATGAGCCCTCCTCAAAAAAAAAAAAAGGGGGGGGAAATACACATTAGTGAGAAGAAGAATCGTGCTAATTGAGCATGTTTCTCTAGCATCTCAGAATTCAATGGATGTCAGAATAACAGTATAATAGAACAAAAAATGACAGAGTTGGAAGGGACCTTGGAGGTCTTCTAGTCCAACCCCCTGCTCAAGCAGGAGACCCTATGCCATTTCAGACAAATGGGCTGTCCAGCCTCTTCTTAAAAACCTCCAGTGTTGGAGCATTCACAGCTTCTGGAGGCAAGTCCTTCCATTGATTAAATTTTCTCAATGTCAGGAAATTTCTCCATTGTCCAGAAGACTAGACTAGACTAGACTAGACTAGACTAGACTAGACTAGACTAGAATAGAATAGAATAGAATAGAATAGAATAGAATAGAATAGAATAGAATAGAATAGAATAGAATAGAATAGAATAGAATAGAATAGAATAGAATAGAATAGAATAGAATAGGAGCTGGAACGGACGTTGGAGATCTTCTAGTCCAGCCCCCTGCTCGAATTAATGAAGAAAGGCCAGAATTTCCCTTTTTTAGGCTAGCAAGATATTTATACTCTACAACTGCTCCTAACTCAAGAGAGTGTTAACTTTATTGTCCTTTGATATCCAGCAATCATTGAATCCCAGATGAGCTAGAGCTGAGCACTTGTGGAAAAGAAACTATTGAATGCGTGGCCCGTGTGATGCTGCACACTTAAAAAAAAAAAAGAACCAAGTCCTTCTTTAACAAAGTACCTAGGAAATTCTTTTCTTTCTTTTTCTCTTTTATTATGATGTTGTTCTAAATCTCAATATATTGTTTTGTTTCAATACATTGATGTTTGCATAATAGGCAACACTGCAACAGAAAAGGGAAAGAAAAGAAATTCCATCAATGTTAATTACAATTTAGGGTGTCAATATTGCAAACGTAAAATTATTTGTGTGTTGTTGTTTTTTTCATTCAAAGTTGGGCATAATATTGGGGAAAAAATCACTACAAGCCACATCCAAATAATTGTTATATAGGAGAGGTTTCGATCTTCAGTTCGTTACTTATTGAAGTCTCCCTTGCATTGTGACTTAGTATATGGATGGAAATTCTGGTTTATTCTGTGTACAACCGTTATTAGTAGACCAGGTCGGACTCAGTTTCTATGAATGTGGCCAAATTTTGCTATACAGGTAGTCCTCAACATAGGACCACAATTGGGCCCAAATTTCTGTTGTTAAATGAGACTGTCGAAAGAAAAATCTTCATCAGGGTCCAGTCCAAGCCGGGAATAAACAAAATGGAGACTGCTTTAGAAAGAAGGTTGGAGTATATTGAAGAGGAGAACCACAGGGTTTGTGGCTCTGGAGCAGCTGACCACATGTTGCTGGGGGTGGTGGGTGTTTTATACCTTCTGGGGCTCTTGAGGTTGTTTCCTGTTCCTGTCCAAGGCTTTGTATTTCCTGTGTCATGTACTTTGACCTGAGTCTGAGTGTGCCCTTTTGGTATTGGTGGGTTAATCCTATTATGTTTCCTGTCCTTAGAGTTTGGGTGGGGTCTTTGTCTTCCTAATCTCATCAGCTTCTAGCTTCCTGGCTCCATCCTTTCTGAAAGGATTATCACATCTGCATTTCTAAAAGCTGGCCTCTGCCTAGTTTTTGCTTGGGGGAGAGGGGCTGGGGCTGGCTTCTGTCTTTTTAAAGATCTTCTCCATTATTCCTTTGGGGAAATATATTCTGCCTTTTTCATATTCCCCAAGATACTTCTTTCTCTGGATTCTTCCCACCAGACATTGGTTAAATGAATTTTGCCCCATTTTAGGACTTTTCTTCCCACAGTTGTTAAGTGAATCACCGCAGTGTATAAATTAGTAAGCCGGTTGTTAAGCGAACCTGGATTCCCGGTTGACTTTGCTTGTCAGAAGGTCGCAAAATGGGATCATGTGACCTTGGGACACAGCACTGGTCATAGATATGAACCCGCTGGCAAACATCTGGATTTTGATCCCATGGTCATGGGGATGCTGCAAAGGCCGTAACTGTGAAAAATGGTCATAGGTCACATTTTTCAGTGCGGTTGTAACTTTGAACAGTCACTCAACAAACTGTTCTAAGTCAAGGACCACTGTACTGTTTATAAAAATCAAACCATCTACCATAAACTTCTTCTTCTTCTTCTGCCATATCCGTTATCGGATGTTGGCGATCACGTTGGCGATCCTGTTTTTATCAGCAGCCGCACGAAAAAGTGCTGCTGAGTTTTGTCCAAACCAGTCCCTTAGATGTTGAAGCCATGATGTTCTTCTTCTGCCTGGACCTCGTTTGCCTTCAATCTTTCCCTGGAGGATTAAATGGAGTATGCCGTATTTTTCTGGGTGTCGCATCACATGTCCGAAATATTCTAACTTTCGTTTTTTAATTGTTTTGATGATTCCCTTTGGCTTTCCCAGGCGGCTTAAAACCTCCTCATTTCTGATTTTGTCAGCCCAGCTTATACGTAACAGCCGCCTATAAATCCACATTTCAAATGCTTCTAGTCTCTTCAGGTGGTCTTCTGTCAGAGACCAACTCTCTACTCCATAGAGCAGGATAGAAAAAATATAGCATCTGACAAGCCTGATTTTCAGTCTTAGGCTTATGTCGTGACTGCAGAAGACCTTTTTCATTTTGAAGAATGCTGTTCGAGCTTTCTCTATCCTTGTCTTTACCTCAGTGGTCATGTCCCAGCTTTCATGTCAATTAGAACCGAGGTGCGTGATCCTTTCAACTTTTTCTAGTGGTGTTCCTTCTGAATTTACTGGTGGTAAGTTAACGGGTTGTTTGCTGACGACCATGATCTACCATAAACTACACTGCTTTATTCTACATCAAATAATGCTGATCATTTTTTTAAAATTCATAAGAAAATTGGCTAGGATTTTCATGCGGCACAGCCCTAAACCTAGTCTGATCATGAAGCAAAGCAGGGTGAAACCAGGTTCGTATCTAAAAAGGAGGCATTCCAAGGTTGAAGGCCACATTTGGACATTGTACAAATATCAGGGAATAAAACAAGAGCAAACCAGTTCCATCTTTAACATCCAGTGTTAATACCACTTTACAATGCCTTGGTAAGGCCACACTTGGAATACTGCATCCAGTTTTGCTCACCATGATGTAAAAAAGAGGTGGAGACTCTAGAAAGAGTGCAAGGGTTCTTTGAGGAAAGCAATTGCCTCAGAGTTCTTATTTTTTCTGGTCTCATCTATCAGAACTGTGACACATGCAACACTGACAAACATACAAAATGGGCAGGGCCCACATGGCAGTTTGGGGTCTAATCCAGGGGTCTTCAAACTTGGCCCTTTTATGACTTGTGGACTTCAACTCCCAGAATTCCTCAGCCAGGCACGCTGGCCCAGGAATTCTGGGAGTTGAAGCCCACAAGTCATAAAAGGGCCAGGTTTGAAGACCCCTGTCTTAAATCTAACAAACAAAATGGAGGCTGAGGAATTCTGGGAGTTGAAGCCTTCAAGTCATAAAAGGGCCAAGTTTGAAGACCCCTGTCTTAAATCTAACAAACAAAATGGAGGCTGAGGAATTCTGGGAGTTGAAGTCCACAAGTCATAAAAGGGCCAAGTTTGAAGACCCCTGCTCTAATCAGTATGAACACACATCTCCAAGTTGTGCCTGGAAGGGTTTATTTTTGAGAAAGTGGAAGAAACGGGGGAAAATTTTTTGAAAGGACTGGACCCATTGGTGACCACTGAGAATTTCCAAAGCGTTTTGCGGATTAACTATTCGTTTCTCAAAATTAGAGTTTTATGCTTTTAAAACCCATCTAGATTTAAATGTAAAAAAACATCACAATAATTTAAATTTTAACACAAACATGGCTTCTATTTTTAACAGCTCAATTGCCAAGGGGAAAAAAAAAAGCAGATGCTGCAGATCCTGATAATGTCACACTTTAGACTCATTTTAAACACAATTCAACCAAAAATATTCAGGTTTAAACCCCGCAAGTTCAGCATATGAGATTTAAGTTTGTGCTTAATTCTTTCATTGACAGAAATAGGCTTGAAAAGTGTTGCACTGCTAGTGTAATAATTCAGTGGAACAGCAGGTTTTATTTTTCTGGTCTCTATGGAAAGTTAAAGAAAGAAGATCTTTTTTTAGAAAAAAGAGGAAGCTATGTGTTGCTGATAAATCTCGTTCCTGGCAAAAGGTATAACTCTCCCTAGTCTAGCTTTAATGCTTATTTTTATGCTTAGTAATATTATTTTTTTTCATTTTATTCCCAGAAAATTTCCTCTGGTAAATTTGGATATCCTCTAATTCAATAGCATCTCACTCTAACTCTCTGGTTAGTTTCATGTGATTTGCAAAAAAAATTGCAAGTCAAGACTGAAGTCCTCAAACATGAATGTCACTACGGACAGACAATCCAAAATAGACTCTTTCAACACACTTGTATTTTTGTCCCTTTCAGGAAGGAAGGAAGGAAGGAAGGAAAGATGGAATGAAAAAAAGAAAAAGGAAGGAAGGAAGGAAGAAAGAAAGAAGGAAGGAATGGAAAGATGGAATGAAAAAAAAAAAAGGAGAGAGGGAGGCAGGGAGGGAGGAAGGAAGGAAGGAAAAGAAAGAAAAAGGAAGGAAGGAAGGAAGGAAGGAAGGAAGGAAGGAAGGAAAATGCAGGAAAGGAGGGAGGGAGGGAGGGAGGGAGGAAAGAAAGAAAGAAAGAAAGAAAGAAAGAAAGAAAGAAAGAAAGAAAGAAAGAAAGAAAGAAAGAGAAAAGAGGGAGGGAGAGAGGGAGAGAGGGAGGGAGGGAGGAAAGAAAGAAAGAAAGAAAGAAAGAAAGAAAGAGGGAGGGAGGGAGGGAGGAAGGAAGGAAGGAAGAAATAAAGAAAGAAAGAGAAAGAAAGAAAGAAAGAAAGAAAGAAAGAAGGAAGGAAGGAAGGAAGGAAGGAAGGAAGGAAGGAAGGAAGGAAGGAAGGAAGGAAGGAAGGAAGGAAGGAAAGATTAAATGAAAAAAAGAAAAAGGAAGGAAAAAAGAAAGAAAGAAAGAAAGAAAGAAAGAAAGAAAGAAAGAAAGAAAGAAAGAAAGAAAGAAAGAAAGAAAGAAAGAAAGAAAGAAAGAAAGAAAGAAAGAAAGAAAGAAAGAAAGAAAGAGTAACGGGAGGGATGGAGGGAGGAAAAAAAGAAAGAAAGAAAGAAAGAAAGAAAAAGAAAGGAAGGAAGGAAGGAAGGAAGGAAAGAAAGAAAGAAAGAGAAAGGAGGGAGGAAGGAAGGAAGGAAAGAGAAAGGAGGGAGGGAGGGAGGAAAGAAAGAAAGAAAGAAAGAAAGAAAGAAAGAAAGAAAGAAAGAAAGAAAGAAAGAAAGAAAGAGGTGTGTAAATGGAGGTCTTTTCTTTATGTTAAAGAGATGTGAGACATCTCTTTCAAATAGCCCAGAGGCCTAGAAGATCGTAAAAAGAAGAAACGAAATAAAACTTTCCCTGTTTCCTTCTCGTCCGGTCCTTTTAATTCAAGGGGGCAAACTGCTCCAGTCTAGTTAAGAAAAGCGCTCTGTTTAAGGACAGAGTTTTTGCTGTCTGTTAGAATGGAGGGAGGGGAGCTGGACCGGCTGTCTTCGATCAGGGACCCAACAGTCTCACCTTCCTTGCGTTATGTCTGAGATTACAGCAGTGGTTTGCAAAGGCTTCTCTCTAAAGAGAGAAAGTATTCCTTTTCCCGTTGCTTTTGTGCGAAGCCACAATGGGAATCACGGCAGCATTGGCGTTGAATTGCCAGATGGTCCTCTTCTCTCCAGACGGGGATTCAAAGCCGCTCCCTCAGCTTCAGGGGGAGCTTGAGCATTGTGCTCTGAACGCAAATGTATGTATTTGGAGGTTTCTCGTTGTCCCGGCAAGTCAAGTGTGCTCCAACAGACTCTCCCACATTCAGTTATATTCAGGCATCAGTAGAAGAATTCGCCCAAGACACACCTGTACACGTTTGCAGATCGGCACACGCGCACACAAAAAGGTTGATATGTACTGTGGAATTGTTTGATACAGCAACCAAACACAACAGGTACAGATTTCAACGGATAGTTATGACTGCAGAAAGAAAAAAAAACAATTGCAACCAGCCTGCCTTCCGTTCACTGGCCAGAAAGAGGGCCGAGAAAATATCTATAGATCCCTCACATCCTGGACATCAACTGTTTCAACTTCTCCCTTCAGGATGCCACTACAGGGAATTGCATGCCAAGACAACAAGACACAAAGACAGTTCCCCCCCCCCATGTCATCACTCTGCCAAAAACCTAATTCCCACAGCACTGTCTTATGCCTAAGGATATTTACCCATGTAGTAGGACTGTATTACTATTATGCTTCTCATCTTTCCTATTACCTTCTCATGTTTGGTATCTTATGAATTATCACTTCGTTGTTTGTATGTACACTGACAGTTTACGCCCTCGGAGACAAATTCCTTGTGTGCCCAATCACACTTGGCCAATAAAGAACTATTCTGTTCTGTTCTGTTCTGTTCTGTTCTGTTCTGTTCTGTTCTGTTCTGTTCTGTTCTGTTCTGTTCTGTTCTGTTCTGTTCTGTTCTGTTCTGTTTGGTTCCGTTCCATTCCATTCTGTTCTGTTCCTTCCCGCCCCACCTCACCCCACCACACCACACCACATCTCATTCTATTCTATTCTATTCTATTCTATTCTATTCTATTCTATTCTATTCTATTCTATTCTATTCTATTCTATTCTATTCTATTCTATTCTACATTCTCTTCTCTTCTCTTCTCTTCTCTTCTCTTCTCTTCTCTTTTCTTCTATTCTATTCTATTCTATTCTATTCTATTCTATTCTATTCTATTCTATTCTATTCTATTCTATTCTATTCTATTCTATTCTATTCTATTCTATTCTGCATTCTCTTCCCTATTCTCTTCTCTTCTCTTCTCTTCTCTTCTCTTCTCTTCTCTTCTCTTCTCTTCTCTTCTCTTCTCTTCTCTTCTCTTCTCTTCTCTTCTCTTCTCATCTCTTCTCTTCTCTTCTCTTCTCTTCTCTTCTCTTCTCTTCTCTTCTATTCTATTCTATTCTATTCTATTCTATTCTATTCTATTCATTTTTGTACCCAAGTCTTGTCCACATTATTTCCAGCCTCCCAAATTCATTTGAATCCTCTGCTTTGGTTCTGCTGCAAAATATTCTACTGGTATTTAGATCCCGTTTAGTGGAGACCTACTGCAAGACGTAGGAAAATTCAGAAGGAAGAAGGGGGAACCCAATTAAGATGATTAGGGCATGGGTTACTGCCTGAAGTTCTTTCCTTTTAGTCTCATTAGTGTAATATATCTCAGTAGGTTTTCTGCCTTCACCCCAAGCTTTCCCTTCACCAAATTAGCTCTAAAACAATAGTTATTTGAAAGGGCTTTCAAATTTTATGGAACAATTTATGTATGTTTGGCTTCCCTTTCCCTTTGGAAAACTTAATGCATTTGCAAGTCAGGAGGAGCCTGCAGCATATATATAAATACTATAAAAAAGAAGAAATCCTTAGAGGAATCTTAGGAGAGATGTGATTTCATCTGTAAGTAATATATGATTCTATTGTATATTTTGTACTATCAAGCTATATCTGGGAAACCTCAGTATGCTTCATTTCTGTTCCAGCTAAAGGAATTTTTCATGCATGCAAGCAAGTTGCAGAAATCTCAATGCAACTATCCCCTCCCACAACACTGATGGCTAATTTCATTGTATACTCAGATGCTGTTTAATTGTAAGGTATTTCACTACTGGATCTTTACTGGCGTGTCATTTTACTCTAAATTAAAGGCCCTGGCTTTCTAATAGAAGGGGAACTCATCAAATTTGCAGATGACACTAAGCTGGCAGGAATAGCCAACACCCCAGAAGACAAGCTCAGGATCCTAAAAGATCTTGACGGACTTGAACAATGGGCCCTGCCAACAAAATGAGTTTCAACGTGGAGAAAAGCAAAGTTTTACATTTAGGCAGGGAAAATCAAAGCTACAAGTACAGATTGGGTGAGATCTGGCTTAAAAACAGTAACTGTGAGAGGGATCTTGGAATCCTAGTGGACAATCACTCAACCATGAGCCAGCAGTGTGTAGCAGCAGCCAAAAAAGCTAATACAATCCTGGGTTGTACAAACAGAGGCATAGAATCAAGATCACGCAAGGTATTAGTACCGCTTTATAAAACTGGCAGGAATAGCCAACACCCCAGAAGACAAGCTCAGGATCCTAAAAGATCTTGACGGACTTGAACAACGGGCCCTATCCAACAAAATGATATTTAATGTGGAGAAATTCAAGGTTTTACACCTGGGCAGGAAAAAATAAAACAAAGGCACAAGTACAGATTAGGTGAAACCTGGCTCAAAAACAGTAACTGTGAGAGGGAACTTGGAGTCCTAGTGGATGATCACTTGAATATGAGCCAGCAATGTGGGGCAGCAGCCAAATAAACTAATACAATCCTTGGTTATATAAACAGAGGCATAGAATTGAAATCATGTGATGTATTAGTCCTTTATAAAGCCTTAGTAAGGCCACAGCTGGAATACTGTAATGTGGGTCACCACATTACAAAAAAAGATGTTGAGACTTTGGAAAAAGTGCAAAGAAGAGAACTAAGATGATTAAAGGCCTGGAGACTAAAACATATGAAGAATGGTTGCAGGAACTGGTATGGTCAGTCTAGAGAAAAGAAGGACTAGGGGCGGGGGGACATGAGAAGCAGTATTCCAGTATTTGAGAGGCTGCAACAAAGAGGAGGGGGTCAATTTATTTTCCAAAGCACCAGAAATTAAGACAAGAAACAATGGTTGGAAACTAATCAAGGAGAGAAGCAACCTGGAATTAAAGAGAAACTTCCTAACAGTGAGGACAATTAACCAGTGGAACAGAAGTTGCCTTCAGACGTTGTGGGTGCTCCATCACTGGATGTTTTTAAGAAGAGATTGGACAGCCATTTGTCTGAAGTGGTATAGGGTCTCCTGCTTGAGCATGGGGCTGGATCGATTGAGCATTCTACACAGTGGTGTGATTCAAATATGTCAACAACCGGTTCTCTGTGTGGATGCTGCTTCCGGAAGTCCATTCCGGGCCCAGGCAACAAAAAAATTAGCTACCGGTTCTGCTGAACTGGTGCGAATTGGCTGAATCCCACCACTGATTCTACAGTATATGATGTGAAAAACTGGACCATCAGAAAAGCTTAGGAAATAAAATTTGATCCCATTACATCATGGGGGGAAAATAATTGGGAGTACCTTTGATTGTAAAACGAAGAAATAATTCAGTACTGGGAGAAGTAAAACTGCAGTGCTCGCCAGAAACGCTAATTAGGAAAGATAAAGCTGAAATATTTTGGATAAAACGCAGGAAGGCTAGAGTCCTTGGAGAAGACAGGAATGGCTTGATGCTATCACTAATGATGGGTGTTACCAGCCTGTTTCTGATTTCTTTGCTCTTATAAACTAACACAGCTCTCCTCCTACCATAATGACACAAGCATGGGCTTACAAGAACTTGAAGCAGTTACTGACAGACAGTCTTGGCAAAATGAGGCCCATTGGGACCCACAGAGTCAGAAACCACCGAACTGCTGAATAACAACAGAAGAGAGAAAGGTTGCAAAACTCCAGGTGGGTTATAGCATACCTGGTATCTTGCCGTCTGAACTTCTACATCTCAGGTCTGGGAGTGCTCCCTGGTAAAGGCCGAACTCTGTAGAAGGGAGCAATTATGTCAGCTGCGATTTTGTCGATCCTATCCATCAAGAAGGAATATGACAATGCAGACCTATAGTCCACAAACACATCGGGAAGGAAATATAGCTGCATAAGAGAATAACAAAAGAACAATGTAACAGAGTTGGAAGGGACCTTGGAGGTCTTCTAGTCCAACCCCCTGCTCAGGCGGGAGACCCTATACCACTTCAGACAAATGGCTGTCCAATCTCTTCTTGAAAACATCCAGTGATGGAACACACACAACTTCTGGAAGCAAGTTGATTAATTGTTCTCACTGTCCAAAATTTGTCCTTAATTCTAGGTTGCTTCTCTCCTTGATTAGTTTCCATCCATTGCTTCTAGTTCTGCCTTCAGGTGCTTTGGAGAATAGAATAGAATAGAATAGAATAGAATAGAATAGAATAGAATAGAATAGAATAGAATAGAATAGAATAGAATAGAATAGAATAGAATAGAATAGAATAGAATAGAATGCAGTGGAGTGGAGTGGAGTGGAGTAGAATAGAACAGAACCTTGGAGGTCTTCTAGTCCAGCCCTCTGCTCAAGCAGGAGATCCTATACCATTTCAGACAAGTGACAATCTAGTCCCTTCTTAAAAACCTCCAGTGATGGAGCGCCCACGATTTCTACGGGCAAGCTGTTCCACTGATTAATTGTCTTCAATGTTAGGAAGTTTCTCCTTAATTCCAGGTTGCTTCTCTCTTTGCTCAGTTTCCAACCATTGTTTCTTGTTCTGCCCTCTGATGCTTTGGTGAATAAGATGACCCCCTCTTCTTTGCAGTAGCCCCTTTAATATTGGAACACTGCTATCATGTCACCCCTCGTCCTTCTCTTCATTAGATTAGACATGCCCAGTTCCTGCAATCATTCTTTATATGTTTTAGCCTCCAGCCCCCTGATCATCTTTGTTGCTCTTCTCTGCACTCTTTCTAGAGTCTCAGCCTCTCTTTTACATTGTGGCCACAATATGCATAGTGTTCTGTGCATGCATTCATCCATATACAAAGAACATGATAGGATAAAGTAGGGAAGCACGGGTGTTTGATATTCATTCATTCCTTCTTCTTTTTTTTCATTTTAAACTTTTATACAGTTGCTCTTATAACAAAGTCTGGGCAGCTCCCAATCAGAAACTAAAAGAAAGTAAAAAAAAATTACTAAACCTATAAACTGATTGCCAAATGAAGTTTAAAGTCTGTTTCGACTTGTCCCAAAGATGCTTTTTCAAGAGGCAACTGGACTTTCTTTGTTTTTCCTTGAAGATGTTTCGCTTCTCATCCAAGAAGCTTCTAAAGAAGAACTGAAGAAGCTTCTTGGATGAGAAGTGAAACGTCTTCAAGTAAAAAGCAAGAAAGGCCAGTTGCCTCTTGGAAAAGCACCTTTGGAAAAACCATGACCCGGATGACTGAGAATCTCCACCGACATTTGTTTCCACTTGTGCTGACAATTCTGTAGCACCACATACTGTGTTAATGTGTCTGCCAGTACTGTTTGGGGAAGAGGAAAAACAAAAACAAAAACTAGAGCAGCTTATTTAATAAAAGAGTGAGGAATATATTATAATAAGGGTTTCCATCCAACCATTCAAGTTTAGAATTTAAAGACTCATCGGCTTTCTTCTTGAGAAGTTCTGCCGTCTGGAAAAAAACCTCTGCGCTTGGTTGTGGAGATTTCCAGGAAACCACGCTCCTTGTTGCCTTCAAATGTCCATGTATTCATTAGGACACAAGTACAATTTACAAGGATTATATTCCCATACTCATTATAGCCAAAAGGGCTCGCTTTTATCTGTAAAAGATCCTGCTAGATATCAAGAACGTGGGTTCTAAAATCAATGTTAGAACGAGAGAGAGAGAAAAAAAATATCCCAATTTAATATCATGCACTTAGTTTTTAGAGAAGCACTGTACATTCGTCATATCAAATATTCCGCTCTTCTGAAAATACTAAAATTCACTGTCAGATCAATGAAATACCTCGTACAGTAGAGAAGCTTTTGATGCTACTAAACCTCTTAACTGGGCAAGGCACACAAAGGCTGACTCAGAGTTAAAACTCTGGCATCTACGTAGGAAGCTGGGGGACAAAACGTAACAGGCTTAAATAGACTAGGGCTCTACTAAAATGCTACTAGGAGTCAACGTTTCAGATTAGCTGCAGAATTGGTGGAGAAAGTATGAACACTCAAGGGTTGTTTCCTAGTGTTGGAAATATAAATTCTAGACCAGGGGTAGGCAACCTTGGCTCTTTTATGACTCGTGGACTTCAACTCCCAGAATTCCTGAGCCAGCCACGCTGAGGGGAAAGGGAGAGGTTTCCAAGCTGAGCCATGCTGGCTCAGGAATTCTGGGAGTTGAAGTCCACGAGTCATAAAAGAGCCAAGGTTGCCTACCACTGTTCTAGACGTTCTTGGGATTTGTTTGTAGAGTTGGGAAAGACACAGAGATGTTTTGATTGGTAAAGAAAAAGTTACCAAAACGTAGTTTATATTAGTAAACCTAGGTGCCCATCTTATGTGGTATTTAGGTGTTTTGTTTCTCGCTGGCATAACAAAACAAAAGCAAATGGAAACTAAATGGAAACTAAGTCCCAGTGGATTGGACAGCCACTTGTCTGAAATGATATAGGGTCCCCTGTTTGAGCAGGGGGCTGGACTAGAAGACCTCAAGGTCCCTTCCAGCTCTATTCTGATTCTGATTCTAATTGAACTGTTAACGAGTGATAGAGTGATGGGAGAAATTCTTTAAAGGCTGCAATTCCATCTTTCAGGCACCAGGCTAGAAAGCAGGAGACTGTGAGTTCAAGTCCTGCCTTAGCCATGAAAGCCAGCCAGGTGACCTTGGGCCAGTCACTCTCTCTTAGCCCAACCCGCCTCACAGGGTTGGTGTTGTGGGAAAAATAGGAGGAGGATGGTACAGTTAGTGGCCAAAATGGTGGAAACTTTTTGGGAAAAGTGTACAGTAGAAATGCCACCTTTGGTTAAGTTTCCACCCATTTTTCTTCTAATTTTTTTGTAACGTAGCCTTGCTCACTTAATAATACTAGTTTACATCGCTTTCTGGGTGACCAGTCAACTCTTTGCAACATTCCTTTAATTTTAATTACGTTTTACAAGCTCACTAAATGAAAGAACACAAAAAAACCCAACCAACTTGATAGCGATCACACAACACACTGACCAATGTCCTCCTCTCAGCTTCAACACATGACATCAATAACTGAATCCTACTGTGATCTGATTGGCTCATTGCCAAAACAAGATAACACCTGATTGGCTCTCTAAACACTCGTGCTCATTGGCTACAATCAGATGAAGGAAAGCTACCTGATATCAACCTAAGCAAGTTGTGCTTCCTTGTTTCTGGTCATTTGGCTATACCTTTTCATAGAGTACAGATAATTGAACAAACATTGTTGCATTACATTCTTGATTAAATTATCTTTCCATTGATATATAATTTTATGGTACTACTCCAAAACAAAAGTGGTGTTATTAGCTATCAAACCTCAAAAATACACTTTTCCCCAATTTTGGCCACTACTGTATGTTGGATATGTTAGCCCCCTTAGGTTATTTGTAAAAATAATAAAGGCGGGATCCAAACAACTAAATAAAAATAAATAGTAGATATATATTTTTAGATGCCTATGGAAATTCTCAGTCATCCAGGTCATGGATAATAATAATAATAATAATAATAATAATAATAATAATAATAATAATAATAATAATAATAATAATAATAATAATAATAATAATAATAATAATAATAATAATAATAATAATAATAATAA
>JALGBA010002250.1:0-112772 GCA_023970755.1 Azemiops feae | reverse complement strand
GGAAGGAAAGGATGGAAGGAAGGAAGGAAGGAAGGAAGGAAGGAAGGAAAGGATGGAAGGAAGGAAGGAAGGAAGGAAGGAAGGAAGGAAGGAAGGAGATTAGAATAAGAGGGAGGGAGGGTCTGAGGAAAGTCCTGCCTTAGCACTTGGCCACCAGCAGCCCTGTTGCCCTTTTGCCATCCCCTGGTGGTCTCCCATCCTATTGCTGAGGATGCTTTGGTTACAAAGCCAGGTTTCCTCGCATGGAGAGGGAGTGGGCCTCCCTCTGACCCACGCACTTTGTCCTCCTGCACCCACCATGAGCAACCTGGCCAAGGAGAGTGAGCACAGCAGCAGCAGCAATGAGGAGGGGGTAAGTGCAGCTGGGCGCCCCCTCGGGGAAGTGCGGCTAGGCTAGGCAGGGCTGTGGGGTCCTGGTGCTGTGGGAGCTCAAGGGCCGGGCTGGGCGCTTGACCTTCGCTGCCCAGAGCTCTGGGCAGTCCATGCCACTGTCCAGGGGCCCCGTGCACAGCCTGAGGCTCAGTGAGGCTCCTCCAGTGGACCATGCCCTGGCACTCGCCCCGGTCCCACCCACCCTTCCCCACCCTCGGATGCGCCCCAGTCCTGCCCAGGCCCGCACAGGTGCCCCTGACGTGAGTGACATCAAGCTGGCCACGCCCACCCCACCCAGTAGGCCACGCCCGTGCCAGCCACGCCCCACCCAGTAGGCCACGCCCATGCCAGCCACACCCACCCGGCCCCCCAATGGCAACCACGATGCTGATGCGGCCCTCAATGAAATTGAGTTTGACACCCCTGCCCTACGCCCTTTCTGGTAGCCTCCAGAGGGATAGTGAAGACTCAGGAGAAGATGCCTGAAATGCAGCAGCCGGCTGGAGCCAGGTTGAGGTCAATCAGTGGGACCCCAACCGGGGCCAAAAGCAGCTTCGCAACCCCACCAGCCTCAATGCGTCCCAAGGAGTGGGCTGAATGGAAGGAGCCCACCCCAGTCCTGGGGTGGACAGGTGGAGTGGCAGTGTTCAACTGGCCCCAATTGGAGAAGTGGTGAGAAGGGTTGCAGAAAGCCACCGAAGCTGAATTCCCGCTGTGCTACCTTCATCCTGAACCGGGCAGAGAGTTAGACTGGTAGAAGCAAGGAGCCTTGGAATGGCTAGCACCAAGAAAGCGCTACTTGCCGGTGTGTGGCAGCCAGTCGATGGAGCAACTGAGGCAGAAGCTCAGCAGCTTGGAGGTCCGAGGAAGGGAGCCGGCCCCACGACTGGATCTTAGACCTCGGGGGGGGGGGTTCGGTTCATCTCCCAGTGCTGACACCAACCCCTTCACCCCAGCACTCAGCCGGTGCAGCAGCTACAGCAGTCAGAGGGGTAACTAGCCCGCAACCGGGGATGTGTCCACAGCCCGGCCCCAGTCCAGGGTCGGGGGCTCATAGTCAGCCGCCAGCACCTGCCCCCCAGCCTGGGGGAGTAGACTGGCAGCCACCACTGGCCCCTGAATATGGAGCTTATCTGTGAATGTACCCATATGGCAGAGTTTGGATGCCGGGACCCTGGCCCGTGCCAAGGCTGCCTCCACCCCCGCCTCTGAAAGCAACTTTTGATGGGAGCCCCAAGAAGCTGCAGTTTTTCCTCAACCAGGTCTGGTCCCACTTTGACCGGCATGGGGAGGAATACCCTGATGACTAGGCCAGAGTGGACGTTGTAGTGGCCAACCTCGAGGGAGAAGCAGCCGAGTGGGTGACAGATCTCCATGATGAGGGTGCTCCTGAACTGACCGATCCGGATGCATTCCTCTATGGCCTCAGAGCCCAATTCGGGGATCCCACACAAACCCAAAGGGTGGAAGCAGAGGTGCAGAATGTCAAACAAGGAAACAGGCCCATGGCAGAGTACATTAGAGATTTCAGGAAGATTGCGGGGAAGCTGAGGCACTGGCCAGAGCAGCTCCTGGCCAAATACTTCCGAGAGGGTCTAAGCCGCAACCTGTTTCACCTGTGCCTAGCCCAAGGGATCGCAGACCGGCTTAGTGGCTGGTACCAGCTGGTCACCACCGTGGAGCTACACTGCAGCCAAAGAGAAGTCAGGAGAAGTGCACCTTAGGGAGAAAACAGCTAGTGACAGTGTCTCCGGCCCCTGCAGGGTTGTCTGGTCACACACCCATCATGTGCTTTCGCTGTGGCCAGGAGCACCATAGGGCCGTGACGTGCCCGGCCCCAACCCCCCAAGGAGCTCCTGTGGTCCCAAGTCCCTCGAAGCCAAAAAGGCTGCCGAAGAAAGGGAAGGAGAAGTCATGAGTGGTGGCCCAGGTTGTTGAGGTCTCCCCCCCGGAAAGCGAAAGGAACTCCAACCGAAAAGAAGGCGCTGATGACCCTTTATGACAGCGAGAACAAGGGAGAGGATGACCCGATGGTGAGTGGACCTGTCAACCATCTTGAAGTTAGAGTAGACATTGCAGCATCCCACTCAGGGGCAAGGGGGATGGTAAAGGCCCTCATAGACTTGGGCAGCACCCGTTGCCTTATTAGCCAAGCAGCAGTGCAGAGACTAGGTCTACATGTGAGGAACCTTAGGAAGCCTGTGAAATTCGAGCAGGTCGATGGCACTCTGATAGGGGGCGAAGCAGCTTCCCATTTGACAGAGCCAGTACGGTTAGAGCTTGGGAACCACCAAGAGACTATCCGCTTTATGGTTACCCCAAAGATGGCAGAGGATATAATGTTAGGCCTAGCTTGGTTAGCAAAGTGGGGTCCCTGGATCTATTGGGAGAGAGCCTCTAAATGAATGGTTATGAGGAAGCAGGACCCGAGCCCCCCTGACAAGAGAAAAGAACAGCCTGAGAAGGTGGGGGTGGCAGGAGAACCCCTGCGCGCACCAAGGGAGCATCTGAGAAGGGGGAGGAGCAGCAATCCATCCCGAACGAATACCGAGACCTCATGGAGGCATTCAGCAAGAGAGAATGTACCGTCCTGCCCCCTCAGCGCCCCACAGACTGCTATCAAGATCCTGCCCGGAGCAAAACCAAAAATGTATTCCATGACTCCAAAGGAAATTAAGGAGCTGAGGGACTACATTGATAAGACCTTAGCGAGGCGCTTTATCCAGGCAGCGAAATCTGGAGTGGTAGCACCAGTGCTATTTAAAGAGAAGAAAGATGGGTCACTGAGATTATGTGTGGATTTCCGTGGGATCAACGGAGTATGCGTGGAGAACATGTACCCCCTCCCTCTCATGAAGGACATGTTGGGATATTTAGCCAAAGGGAAAATATTCACAAAACTAGACCTGAGGGAGGTGTACTATCGGGTGACAATCAAGGAAGGCAACGAGTGGAAAACTGCCTTCAACTGCCCCCTTGGAAGCTACCAATTTAAAGTTATGCCTTTTGGACTACAGGGGGCCCCTGCCGTGTTCATGCTACTTATAAACGAGGTGCTACATGAACATTTATATAAAGGGGTTTTGGTGTACTTGGAGAACATCCTCATTTACACTGAGACCATGGACGAACACATGAACCTGGTGCAACAAGTGCTGAGGAAGCTATTGGACACTAAGCTGTATGCCAAACTGTCAAAATGTGAGTTTCATAAGTCTAGCCTGGACTATTTAGGCCAGGGCTTTTCAACCTGTGGTACGCGTACCACTTGTGGTACATTAACAAGTGGCAGGTGGTACGCAGCCCTGCCTAGCCAAGTGTAATGGGGGAGGGAAAGAGCCAGCGCAGGCAAGGACTTACAGTGAGAGAGTCCTCTGGAATTGCAAAGTGGCTGAGGAGAGGTAAAGGGCCCAGGCTCAGTTCTGGCTCACCCTCCCCCATGAGAAAGAGGGAGGAGATGGAGAGTGGAGGGATTCTTATGTGCTTTTGTGACTTTGAAGTTCTGGGATTTGTGCAATGTGGGCTTTGTGTTCTTAAGGAGTGTTTGGCAATTTCTATTTGGCTGATGGCTGATGGCTGATGTCTCGTGTTAGCTTCTATTGCTCTGCTATTGTTAGCTGTAAGTTTTGCTGCAAGGGATTTTGAAGTATTTTTCTCCTGAATGGATTTTGCCTGTAAATTCTTTTACTTATGAATGGAGCCATTTGGGGAGGCTGCCTTAGCCGGCAGCCAATACTTACTACATTTTTTCTTCTTCCTTACTTTCCTTTCTAGCCAGTAGCTAATTCTTAAAGGGAAATGTGCCTTTTTAAGCTAGTTCACTCAGCAGTTTGTCTTTTCTGTTTCTGGAGGCGTTTCCTTGTTTGATGAATATATGGAAGAGAAAAAATATGGGGGGGGGTTCAAATTCTTCCTTCAGAAGGAGATGGGCATGAGAAAGAGGGAGGCAGGAAGGAGGGAGGGAGGAAGTCCCCTTAGCACTTGCCACCAGCAGTCCCTGCCATTGACTTTACTTGCAAAGGTTGCAAGGGGATCACGTGACCTGGGACACTGACCATCATAAAATATGAATCATTGCCAGCCATCCAAATATAAATCACATGACCCTGGGCATGCTGCAATGGTCATAAGTGTGAAAATGGTCATAAGTCATTTCAGTGCAATTGCAACTTTGAACAGGGGTTTTTTTTTTGGTCATCAAGTTTTTGACACCTTGTTAGGTGGTACTCGAATATTGCCATATCCTAAAAGTGGTACAATCGGTGAAAAGGTTGAAAAGCCCTGATTTAGGCTACTGTGTGTCGTGTGATGGTGTCATGCCCCCGTTGGAGCCTGAATCTGCTGAGGAAAATGAACTGGAACTGGAGCCGACGGAGGTCGAGGGAGAGGTGTCTGTGGCTTCACAGGAATGTCTGGAAGAGCAGGCTGAGGCAGGCCAGGGCCTTTCAGGATTGGGACAGGATGAACATGAGAGACAGAGCTCAGGTAATGAGCAAGGGCCACCCCCTCCTGATCCTAGAGCATGGAGAGTGGAGAGAAGGAGGGAACAACGTAGGCAGGCTCAACTACTCGGGAGGAGAGCGCCCCACCCCTCTCCACAAGGCACACCTGGAGACTGAGACTTAAGGAGACGCTGTGGGGGGGCATTTGTTGGGAACAAACGCTGAAGTCTTGGAGGTTCGTGTGCCGTTGCTGATCTTGGAAACAACGCTGAAGTCTTGGAGGTTCGTGTGCCGTTGCTGATCTTGGAAACAACTCTGATCTCTTGTTCTGTATTGTGATTTCTGCTTGGAAACCCTGAAACTCTGACCATTGGACTGGCTGACAAACTTGATTTGGTGTTCAAAGACCTCGGATTGAATTTTGGCTTCTCTTCTGAAACTGCTCAGGCAAGTTTGTATTTCCATAGACTCGTTAGATTTTGGATGTATGTTTCTTTCCTTGTTATCTACATGGCCTTGAGTAAATTACTCTTCTAATCTAACTGTGTGTGAGTCAAAACCTGAAGGAGGATGGCTTGTTCCATACACACACTTTCCCTGTCTGAAGAGTTAAAAACTTGTGAAACTACTTGCAGCCAGAGGCTGCTGAAGGTGTGTGTGTGTTACTTTGTTCTGCGGCTTGCCAGAAACATGGGAGCATTTCGGGAAAATTTGGAGCAAATAAAGGGCGGTTTGAACTGTCAGTTGACTGTTTTGCCTCTGTGCCGTGCCCTGGGTCATCACAGATGGGGTGGAAATGGACCCAGGAAAACTGAAGTCCATCCTAGAGTGCCAAGCCCCTAGCACCCACAAACAGCTGCAAAGCTTCCTAAGGTTTGCAAATTTTTACAAGCAATTCGTCCCCTCCTTTGCCACAATTGCCTTACCCATTATTGAGCTATTGAAAATGGGAAAAGGGGGGAAAAGCCCTGGCTGAATCAGCCCTTGAACTGGATGATGGAATGCCAAGCAGCCTTCAAAAAATTGAAGGGGCTGTTCGCGTCTGAATCAGTGTTAAAGCACCCAAACCCAGAGGAGCCATTTGTGATCGAGGCAGATGCCAGCAATGTGGCCATGGGAGCAGTCCTGCTCCAGCAAAATAGGGAGGGAAACTTACAGCCATGCACGTACACATGTCGCAAGCTAAATGAAACAGAACGGTGGTGGGCTGTGTGGGAGAAGGAGGCTTTTGAAGTACAGTGGATGCTACTAACACGGAGGCAGTTCCCCTTTGAAGTGTGGACTGACCATAAAAACTTAGAAGCCCTGAAGACCCCCGCAAGCTTTCTCCTAAGCAAGTCCGATGGGCGCAGTACTTCAAAATATTTGATTTTGAGTTAAAGTACATTCCGGGAGGGGGATTTCCTTGCTGATGCCCTGTCCGCATGCCCCAGTACAAGAGTACTCGGGAGGAGGTGGTGAGCTCCATTGTTCCCAGCAGACAACAAGCGGCACAAGCTACAACCAGGCAGCAAGAGAAGCAGAGGAGCTCACCTCCCACCAACGTGTTTGCCCAACAACTGAGGCAAGGACTACAAGCTGATGCGTGGTTTGTAGCTCATCAAAGGGAGTTGACCATGAGGGATGGGTTGGCATGGAAAGGGGACCAACTGTATGTCCCAGTCAGCTTGTGACTGCAAGTCTTGCAACGCAGTCATGCTAAACAAGCGGGCCACTTTGGATTCCTAAAGATGTTACATCTTGCTAATCACCAGTTCTGGTGGCCAAAGATGAAGAAAGACACTGAGAGCTATGTGAGGAGCTGTGTGATTTGTGCGGCCAGTAAGAGACTACCAGGGAAGAGTCCGGGACTGTTATAGCAGGTGGCTGATCCGACCAGACCCTGGGAGGAGATAGCCATGGACTTTATAGTGGAGCTACCGGAGAGTGGGGGAAACACCGTGATTTGGACTGTGATAGACCTGTTTTCCAAGCAAGCCCACTTCATTGCATGTGCTGGACTCCCCTCAGCCCAGAAGCTAGCGAAGATGTTTTTGCAGCACATCTGCAAAATGGAGCACATCTGCAAAATGGAGCACATCTGCATGGAGCGCCTAAGCACATCATTTCGGACTGTGGGGTCCAATTTACTGCTAAGTTTTGGAGGGAGCTCATAAAGATGATTGGGTCCTCCCAGCAGCTTAGCTCAGCTTTTCATCCGAGAAAGAATAGATCTGCAGAACGAGCTAATGCAATAGTGGAGCAGTACCTGTGTTGCTATGTCAGCTACCAGAGAACTAACTGGGCAGAACTCCTGCTGTTTGCGGAGGTGGCGTATAACAATGCAGTGCACAGCAGCACTGGTTTCACTCCATTTAAACTAGCCACGGGGGTGGAGTTTGTGCCAATGCCAGAATGCCCTCAGGAGCCTCCCTCCTTGAGCAACTTAAATGAATGAGTAGACTCGTTCCAACGGGTTTGGAGTGATGCAAATAAAGCATTAGCTAAGGCAGCCAAGAGTCAGAAAAAACAAGCAGATAAGAAGGGAGCTCCCCAGGAGGTGTTCCATGTAGGGGATAAAGTGTATGTGTCTACTAAGTATCTTAAATTGAAACAAACTTGCAAGAAGTTGGGGCTGAAGTACATAGGTCCTTTCCCCATCATAAAAGTCATCAATCAGGTGACAGTAGAACTCAAACTACCCAGGATATTGGGTAAAGTGCACCCAGTATTCCATTGCAGCTTACTGAAGCCATACCGGGGATCCACAATGAGACCAGTAAAGAAGGCAGCCCCAGCCCCAATAATAGTAGAGGGGTAAACGCATTATGAGGTGAAATGAATCCTTGATTCCAGAATCCACCGAGGGAAATTACACTACTTAATCCAGTGGGAGGGTTATCCATTGTCAAAGGCTAGATGGGTAAAAGCTCATCACATAAAAGCGGATCGTTTGATAAAGCGATTCCACACTAAGTACGCCTGGAAGCCGGGGCCAGTGCAAGGGAAAGGTTAACAAGAGATAATCTGTATTCCTTTTTGTTTTCCAGGTTTCACCTTCACTGGACAGGGGGCCAGCCTGTCAAGCTACAAATATCTGTTTTATTAGGACTGCCATGTTGCTTCTAGCTTGTCAACAATTGTGAGGGGGGGAGGGGGAGCTTGGGATCCGCAGGTGTGCCTTATCAGTGTGAGAGCTGAAGCTGCTGAAGAAATGTTTTGGCGAGCCAAAGGTTTCTTCTCATAACAACTACTAGAAGATTAATTGGACAATGTGACCTGAACTGTCAGAGAGGAAGGGAAAGTTTTACTCTTTTAATTATCTGTTTCAAACCATATTGCCAGAGCTAGCTTTACTTCTATCTGCCAGTATGTTATGCCTGATTAAAGTTTGCATTAGAGATTGTAATGTCTCTGGTGTTTTACTTTGTTGGGCTTTTCAGCTGGGATTTGACACTGACTTCTCAAGGGCATGAGGTTGTGTAGGCTGTAGACTGTGCAAAATGTTGTATAGGAAAGGAAGAAAGAAAGTGAGCATCACGAGACTTCCAGTTTTGCGCGGTAGCGACCGGTCGTGGGCTTGTGGATTCCCTGCACCCCCACGGCTAATTTCGCCCTGCCAGGGGACTCTAAATGGGTCTAAGTTGCCCCGGAGAGGTGACAAAGAAAGAAGGGTGCTCCAGCGATTCTGGAACGGTGGTGGCCGTTCCGTTTGACTTGGGGAAAGCCTTCTAACCCGACAGGAGAAAGGCTGGCCATATTGCATCGACCAGCCCAAGCTACTAGCAACCGAAGTCCAAAAGCACTAACCAGCACAATTGTGAACAGCGTGCTTGAAACTGGGTGAAGAATTCAATCTTCTCTTTTCTATTCTACATTTAATTTCCTGGAAAAGATCCCCAAGAAGCAAAATACCTCCGAAAGGGAAGGAGGGGGATTTCCGCCCCACCCTTATACTAATGGAAGCGGCAAATTAATCTTTTTATGGAGGATCAAAATATATGGAAGTGAAATAAATATAAAACCTGAAATTTAAAACTTAAATCTGGATAAATCTAAAATTGTTTGAATGGTTAAGACTCTCATTCTAAAGATAATTGTTCATTTGGGAAATTGAAAAACAAATAGTTGCTGACACCTAGTGGTGGATGAAGACTATGACAGCTATGACTTTAATATAAGACTTGGCAAAACCTGGGAAAAGCTAATCTGTGTTTGTGACCTTCAAAGCTTTAACAACAAAGAACAGCTGTGACAAAAACAGACAATAATCTGGGCTGTAGACAAAGAGAATTATAAATTTCAGGGGAAAAAATCTTTTTTGAACTATTTGGATTACAAATATTTATTTAATTGGGACTCTAAAGCTATTTGCAGAGAAAAGAAAGGAAGAGAAAAACTCAAATTCTTGGTCATCATGGATCAGTGTGACATGTAGAAAGAACATATCAAGAAAACATAAATACTTCACAGGAGGAGATATATAGTATACTGCAACTAATTCACACAACAATGACTTTAAACCACAAAGAAATCCAAAATAACTTTGAAAATATAAATCAATCTATTTCCAAGTTAACTCTACAACAAAAAAATTCCAGACAACAACAACAGAGAAGGAGCAGATAAAACAGATAAATGGATATAGAATTGAGAATAGAGACTTAAAGATGGAACTTAACAAAACAAGGAAACATGATTTAATCCTAGTGGAAAAAATTCACAAGAATTGGAAAAAACAACTTATCCCTTAAGACTACAAAATAAATCTGAGGACAAGAAAACAGATTGGATAAAATGGACTGTAGAGATGTCAGGAACATCGGAGAGAAAGGAAATGATAAGAGAAGCAGAGAGAAAGAAAAAGAAAAAGATTTTCAACAAACATGGAAAGGCAGAAGCCCCGTACAAAGACACTTCACCTGATTTACGTTTTATATCTACAGCAACATTTATGAACATACGGAAAAACTTTTTGATTCAGCAAAATACATTGATTAAGAAAGATACTGGGCAAAGGAAAAAGACTAAAGTGGAAACCAAGAAAATAGATGATGGGACTTACCAGAGAGAATACTTAAAAAAGAAACATTTGTTTGAATATGGTTAAAAAAATAGAAAAGTTTTGGAATATATATGTCATTCTAAGAGGGATGAATTCCTTAAATAATATAGTATGCTTTTTTCCATTTTTTGTTCTCCTTCTTGATATAATATAAAAAAGTTGAAATGACTTAGATAAAGGAAATGTTTTAGACATTTAAATGTGATTGAATTAAGAAAATTATAATGGATATAAAAAATGTTTTGAATAAGAGTTAAATGACTAGATGACTAGATGTATTAAATGGAATGTTTAAAGATTAAACATATTTTAATTATGGTTAAAAAGAATAAGAAATTTAGGAAATAAATATATATTAGCTTAGGAGGGATATATATTTTAAGTAGTATGTTATTTTTTATGATTCTTTACTCTTGCTCTCCTTTCTTTTTTTTCACTGTTTTATCTATTCCTTAAGAAATGTAAAAGTGTGAGAAGGTTCATATGGAAAAATAGAGTTAAATTTTTAAATGTAATTAATTTTTGAGAAAATCTTAACCAGTAAGAATACCTAGAATTTGGTGGGAGAAACAAATTAAAATAAGGACTGTAACAGGATCTACGATAAGGCAACCAGAATGATTGGATAGAAAAGAAATATTATATTGATGTGATTATTATTTTTAGGAATATTGGGGAAAAACTATATATTGAATTGTTATCTATCAAAACAATAAGAATTGTATTAACTCAATGTTTGCAAAAGAGGATATTTTGGAAAAAGAGGAAATCAACTAAAACCATTATGTGGATTATGGATTATAGAAATCAATTGTTAGTGATTGTTTTACAAATGTAACCCAGACAACACACTGTTCACCAATTATTAAGTGATTTATGTTTTTTAACAAATCAATACAATATATTACAAACAAACAAACAAAGAAAGTGAGCATCACAAAGGAGGTCCAGGAGCCAGATCCTTGCAGAAAAGGGGAGAATCATTTGCACTCTGCACAGAGGCCTCCCCTCTATCTTATTTTTGGGCTCTTCAGTGTGATGTTCATGGCAACTCAGGAGTATTCCCTATTGTTCCTGGGGAAAAGGTAGTATGCTGTGATGTATCAGCTCTAGCATCAACTGTATTTCCAAGAAGGGCCCTTGGAGTCTCAGATGTGTCCATAGGTACCCTGAGAAAATAAAGATGACAGGTCATTGCACTTCAGTGCTTTCTTTGAAAAAGAGCCTGCCTCTTCAGAAAACAAAAAAGCTAAAATAATCTAAGGAATGTAATAGAGAGCATATTGGTAGTCTCCATGGGATAGAAACAAAGAACCTCCTTAGATAACCTTCTGGCAAATGGATCAGCCATGCTTACTATGGAAGACATTTTGTGAGAGCAGCGCTAACATACTCTCAGTATTCTAAATGTGCCCCTGACGCTTGGGTGAGGTCCTTCCTCTTTCTCCAAACCTTCTCCTGTGATGTGTCTCATCTTTTCCCCACAGACTGGCTCCAGATGCTAGGTGGAATCCACACCGCAGCTTTCTGGGGACAGGGAACTATGATGTCGACGTCATCGTGGCAGCTCTTCAGAGTGTGGGACTGGAAACCATTTCGTGGGACAAACATCCCATGAGGTTATCCCTGGCTTCCCACAAGAAACTGCCTGTTCTAAAGATCTTTTTTCTCCCTGCTGCACTCCCTTACACCAGCTGCTGCATGTGATGTGGGGAAGAAGGGAGCACTCCATTTATACTGCTGATGACAGTATCCATCTTCCCTTCTCCAAGAAATCATCCTGACTTCTATCTCTGCTTGCTTTTTAAAGGCTTGGCTTCTTCTGGGATGACATGGAATAAAGGACATGGCACCTAATGGTGAAGGGACTCCAACATAGCCAATTATACCATACCTATGCCTATATAGGATCTTCCTTCCTTCCATTTAAGGTGTCCACATTTGATTTTGGAAAGGCTGCTCCGGAAAATTGGAGAAGTCAGGGAGTCTTTTGAACAGCTGATTGAGAATGAGCAGATGCTTAAGAACTGTTAAATGTAAAAAAGCAGGGTACCTTTAGTTGGGGATAGCTGCACAGAAAGACCTGCCTTCTTTTCACTATCTTGGGTTTCCTTGTGAAACTGCTTGAAGGAAAATTAGAGGTTTAAGAATTCTGGGGTAGCTGTGGTTGAAGTCAAGAAGGCAGTAATTGAGAGGGGGAGAAGAATACTTTGCTAGAATCATGGTTTAGGAGAAGAGTAATAATGCAGATACTACACTGCAGCCTCTAAGGGGTTTCTGTGCCTTTAATTTCTGGCTGACAGAAATTCAATAGGATTGTTTTTTTCCCCAAAGATGGTGTCTTAAAATAGTGGCCTTCCTGAGCCTCTACTTCCAGCATCCTTCCTCACTGAATGGTGCTGCTGGAAATGGTAGTTCAGAACTATCTAGAGGGTGCTAGGTTTCCATCCCTGTTTTAGGGGTACTTGTGCCTATTGAATTTTTGGCTGCCACATAGTGATTAAAAGACAAGAATCTGGCACAGTTGATAAATAATAATAACAACTTTATTACGGTCATAGACCAGCAATAGATATCACTTTTTACAATATATTAAGAAAAATATAAAATAAAAATAGTACTGACATTAATAATAAATAATAACATCCCTGTTAAAAAAATACATGTTCTCAAACTGTTAGGATCACTCCCTAGTTTACGTGAGTGGAAAGTCGATAAGTGTGTGAGTAAATGTAATGTTCCAAAAATTATTAGAGATATCTCCAAAGAATTGGCACAAGTTTATGGCTATAAATCTGTAACCAATTTTTTTCTTGTGGACATTGCTGCAACACAGTATTTTGCCACTGCATGCGTGATGGAAGGGTTTGAGTCCTGGAGGAGAAAGCCTACATAAAAATTGTCTGCCCTCCCTGGCAATCTCTCTAATAAGGGAAGAATATATGCTGACCTATAAACTCGGTATAACTCACAGTACAATAAAACATGTGAGATGTCTTCGACTTCTCCTTTACCACATATACATACCCGTTCTGCTATTGGTGTTCTCTTATACCTGCCCTGGAGGAGTGCTGAGGGAAGAATGTTAAATCTGGCTCTGAAGAAAGCTATTCTTTGTTTTGGGAAGTTCAGATCATTCAGATATCATGCCGATTCCCACACACCCTGTTTGATTCTATCCCTAATGTGGCAAGGTAACCTATTTAGTTCTTCTTGGAACTCCATGTCCTTTATTCTATTGGATACTACTTGCTTTACTTGATCAAAGCCTAGGGACATTAGGAATACCGAAGAGAGCCCATAAGAGCCCAGTTTATGATCTATCGCCTGCTTCCAGGGGGAGGGGAAGTTGTCAGTCAGCACTAATGGGGATAGTCCCTCTGGAAAGAAATACATTTTAAGCCAGTGAATGATCATCATCTTCCAGGCTCTTACCTGAATTTGGGGCATGCCTGTCTCAATTCTTAATTGGGCATTTGGGGTTCCTTTGGGTGCAGCTAAGATGGCTCGCAGGAATTTTGTTTGTATGGTTTCAAGCAAGTTTTTCTTTGCAAGGATTCCTGTTTGTGCCCCATATAGAATTTGCGCCAATGTTTTGGCCTCGAAAAGTTTTAAGGCAGCCGGTACCAATTGACCTCCGCCTGTGTAAAAGTAATGCCTGATTGCATTCAAGGACCTATTGGCTGCTTGCAATGCATGATCCAGGTGTGCCCTCCATGTCCCCTGCGAGTGGAAAACCACCCCAAGGTATCTAAATGTTCTAACCTGTTCCATAGTGTGTCCTTCTATTTTCCAGGAGTATTGGCTGGGTCTTTTAGCAAAAACTAAAATTTTTGATTTATCAAAGTTAAGGACCAACTTATTCTGTTTGCAGTAGCCGAGTGTTGCCCTAATTGCTCTCTTCAGTCCTACAGGAGTTTGAGAAATAATGACCGCATCGTCGGCATATAGAAGGATCGGGATTTTACGATGTGCTAAGTTGGGCGGATGCAGATCAGGGTTCTGTAAGAGATCGATCAGGGGGTTGATATAGAAGTTAAAAAGGGAGGGGGACAGGATGCAACCCTGTCGTACCCCTATTTGTACCCTTACTGAGCCAGTTAAGGTCCCTTGAGGATTACACCTCACTTTCAAGGTGGAATTGATATACAATTTTTGTATGAGGAAAAGGAGGCGTTTATCGATAGTAGTGCCTTCTAATTTCTCCCATAGGGAGTTCCTAGATATTGAGTCGAAGGCCTGCTTAAAATCAAGGAAGGCCACAAAAAGAGAGGATTTTTTTTATGTGTGTATTTTTGTACTAGATGGTGAAGTACCAAGATATGATCCACTGTTGATCTTCCTTCTCTAAAACCGGCTTGTTCATCTTTAATTATCCCCCCCGAAATTAGCCAATCCTGAAGTTTATAGTTTAAGCGTTTGGCATACATTTTACTAATAACACTCAGAAGACTAATGGGTCTATAATTGCCAGGGTCATTTCTACTACATTTTTTATAGATTGGTATGATAATTGCTAATCCCCAATCTCTTGGCATATGGCCCGTTCTATCTATATATGTAAACAGAGATGCTAAAAGTGGAGCCCACCAACTGGGATTATTTGTTATTATTTCTGGCAGGACATTGTCAGCACCAGGTGCCTTATTAGCCTTGAGGGCTCCAATCAATCGGGATATCTCGCCTGGTGTAACAGGGGGCCAATAAGGGGTTTGGTCCAAATTAATTTGGCTCTCATAAGTTACATAGTCGGGGTCTGCATAAAGCTTTCTAAAATATTCTTCCCAGGCATGAATCGGTACCTGATTAGTTGGAGGTAGGGGGGGATTTCCCCAATCCTCTGGTGATGTGCCAAAAAAGGGATGTATTTTTTGTCCTGACTGATGCAATTAGTCTATGCCAAGACTCCATCTGAGCCGCCCTTTTCTTTTCTTTTAGAAGAGTCTTATATTGTGCCTTCAACTGCTTTAAGCAGTGAGTGTGATCCTCAGAAGGGGCATTTTTACTTTTCCTGTATTCCTTATATGTTTTTTTTAGTTGCACACAATCCCTGTCAAACCATTTTTTATTCTTTAAAACCGGCTTTTGGGGGTGAGCCGGTATTCTATTAGTGAGGACCGATTTCAAATTTAAAATTAAAGTTTCATACCCCTTTAAGTATGATCCTTCAAACTTATTCATTAATAGAGATGTATGTAGTTCTATGGTTTCTGGGGCTAACATCCATTTAGTAACTTCCATTGCATTTTTCTCTGTCCATTTAATTTTTATCTGGGTATTGTGTTTCTCTAACCTGGGTAGATAGGTTGAGCCAGCCCTTAGCAGTTTCTGGTGTAATGTAAAAGTAAGGGTTAGTGGATCATGATCGCTTTCCAGTCCCGAGTCTACCTCCATTTTCTGCAGGAACTTCAGGAGGCCGTATGATACTATCCAATAATCCACTGTGGATGTTCTTCCTGCTCCCCGATACGTATAATCTGCTGGGTAGTCACCCCATGTGGAACCATTAAGGATACAAAGATCCAAGCGTACAGTCATCTGTCTTACACACAAACCTGCCCGATTTGCCTTGGTGTCTTTAAATTGTCTGGCAAACAGGGGTTCTCCTGGTACATTCTCTTCATAATAGATCTTAAATTGATTGAATAATGCTTGATCGCTTGGGCCCATCCTAGCATTTAAGTCCCCCCCAATAATTATTGCTGCTGTGGGATATTTGTCTAAGCAGCCCAGGATAAAATCTTCTATACCCTCCCAGATCTTATTGATCAGATTATTCTTGTTGAGTGGGGGAATATAGATATTAAAAAGCAAGATCTCCACCTGTTTAAATAAAAGTAGGGTAGTTACAACCCATGGCTGAAGAGGTGGCAATGGTACACATTTAAAATACAAAGATGTGTTCACTAATGTCACAATGCCCCCTTTAGCTCTCCCACCCACCTTACTTGGAACTGCTGGGATAGAGTTACCCCAGTAACCATCTAACTGTATCTCTGTAGGGGCCCAGGTTTCTTGTAAAAAAAGAATGTCAAATTGCGATATATAGTCCAGAAAATGTTGGTCTTTTGATGGCACAGACCAGCCCGCTATATTCCAGGTTATAATGGAGAGGGGATCCTCTTTTGCAGCTCGTCAGGAGATTTGATTTATACAAAGGGAAGTTGTAGAATTGTTGCAATGGCTTGAAGTATTGTCCCGCACGAAATTGGCCTTCTCTAAAAGTAGAGGACCCCCATCAAAATTCTGTGGAGGCTCCTGGGGACTTTGTTCGAGGTAAGAAGATTTAGCCCCAGCTAACAAGGCTTGCCGTTCCGGAGCCTCTTCTCTAGGTGTAGAGCAGGGGGTTATTAGGTCATGTTCCATTCGGGTTTGAAATGATGGCACTGATGTAAGTCCTCTCTCTCGAGAGATTGATGTGTTGCAGAAGGTATCATCAGAAAGTCACTTAAGGATGCTAGCATCTCCTTCTCTATTGGGGCCTCTACTGGCCCCTGTGTATCTTGGCTTCTGCTTTCCATGAACTCATATTCTTGCAAACTCTTGCCCCCTGGGGGAAAAGTAAGAGGCTCAATTATAGGGGAAACCAAATCAATAAGCGGTTCAGCCGTATCCATTGTGATCAATAAGGATTTCTTTAGGTTTTCTAACTTGATTAGTATGTTATCTTGTTCACACCTTGGGAGAGCGCCAAAAGCATTAATAAGTCCTGTTTCTGTTTCTGTGCTGTTAAGTACATCTTCTCCAAATGGGGCTGACTTACTCCCTTTTTTCCCCTCTCCCTTTCCCAGGGTTGAGAATGCGGAAGAAATGACAACCTTGGGAGCTCGCATGTTAACAATTAAGGGTTTAACCCTTTCCTCGCAGAAAACTCTGATGGGAGAGATTTGAAAGGCGGCTAGATGAGCCTTCATTTTAAATAGCATCAGCGGTATGGTGGGCTGTTTAAAGGAGAGAAATATCCGCTTCCAATTAGGGGCCTCAGGGAGCCACTCAGCAGTATGTAGATCAATCTGCCCCCAGTGACAGTGAAGAAGCTGGCTTAGGGAATTTAGTATAGCCCTCTTGGAATTCCAACGACCATGATTAAGCCTATTCATGTGGATTCTCAGCACAACCTGGTGTGTGTGTAGTGAGCGATGTGATTGGTGTGATTGTAGGTGGGGTGCTTTATTGTCTTCCCATGAAACTTCTCTATTAATATCTCCTCCTCTTGTTGCCTTAGCAGTAGAAGGACTGTTTTTCTGAGTGGGCTGCCACTTTACAGCAGGCTCTCTGTCTGTTTCCCAGGGTCTGTGCTCATTTTCAGTGGGGGCGCCCATAGCCCAATGCTGTGCCTGGAGCAGAACAGCTACATCTTTTTTCAATGTCTCTACATCATGTTGAATGGTTATTAGTTGTTCAAATATTGAGACTACCGTTTGTGCTGTGAGAAGACATTGCTTTGCCATGAACTCTGTTGTATTCTCCCATGGTAAGCTCTCCCCACTCTGAGTTAGATTGTTGTTGTTAACCTTTTTAGTCTTTATCTTAGTCTCCATGCTGGCTGTAATTGGACTCATTATTTGTGAAAATAGCTGGCTGTCATTTTGCTCCAGTATCTGCTGTTTTATCAGATCTCTTTGCAGGTCCCGTTCTAATCTCTCCGGCTTGTTGGTAATGAAGGGTGGGGGGATAGTTTTACTTACAAGTCTCTTGCCAGCAAAGTGCTCCTCAATTTTTGGTTGTTTTGCATTCTTCACTGGTAGGAGAGAACCCAGGCTGGTGCCTTGTTGTTTTTTTCTTTTACCCATTCCTCCGTCTTTCTCCGGTGGCTTCTGTTTCCAATATATACTGGCCTCTCCGGTATATATCAAACAAGGTTTAAAACAGGTTTAAAATGCAATGTTAAAAGAGGTTAAAAAGTTAAAAGTTTAAAAGTTAAAAGTTAAAATAAAAATAAAAGAAAATAAAAGAAAGCTTTTGCCTTTGGAGGAGCTCTTTACAGCCTTTGCTGCCTGTCCTCCATCTTGGCCCCTCACACAGTTGATAAAGAAGAGTTGGTCCTCTCACAGCAAGCAAAAATATTTGCTTCTTTTTGTTTTCTTTATTTCAAAAGGAAAAAATCTTCCTTGTGCCAGAGAAAAAAATAGTATATGGTGAAAAAGTTCAAATATTAATCTGGGGACTGAACAGTGGTCAGGACATAGGAGATTAATGCACTGCCCAGTTCAGTATCCAGTTTTTATGCTTTTCTGGCTGCATTGCCCATTTTGTGATGTAGAATAAACATAAACCTTCCAAGTTTTATGTTTTTACAAAAAAAAACCCTGAAAGGCAAGTGTTCTGTCCTCGCTACACATTACTCTGTGTGCAGCTTCACATGCAGCTAAACCCACCTATCCTCCAATAAAACAGACTGTGTGCGTAGATCTGGATGCTTTAAGGGAACAGGATGAGTGAAACTGGGAAAAATAGAAATACATGCATTTTCCCTTCTGTAAACTGCTCCTTCTTTCTCTGCATTTGGTTTGGATAGATGAAACTGAATGTTTGTCATATTTGCTGAGAGGACCCACCTCTGAAACAAGGAAACCAATTTTTTCTGAGGATGCAACAGTCTCCGATGTATTTATCTCACACCTTATGTTAGGATCCTCCTGTGGCTGACTGAATGAAAGTTCCTCTTGAACAAATAGCATGGAAGACCTTTCAGAAGACTGGTTCAATTGCTCTTTGGCCTTTGCTGATGTTTGTGGTGCTGCATCATTTCAGCTGTGGTATTCTCCACAGGTTCTGTGGTATGAATAGCATAGATAAACTCTGGAGACTGTGGCAAGGAGCATGCTATAGCTTGTTCTTTATTGTTAGGTAGGCGTCGCCTCTGTGGTCTGAAGGGAAGAGGGGCAACACAGCTGTCAGTATCATCTTTGACTAATCCCTGCTCCATCATTTCCAAAGGGAGTTTGTCATCAATAGACATTGCCACCCAATTGTCATCTTTTGTCTTTTGAAAGACTGTGCACCTTAAATGATCTTGGTCACGTTCACAGGTGAGGTTGTCACTAAAGGAGCCTATGAAGAGACAAGGCAAATGGGTAATGTGTGGCGATTCCTTTAAGAGGAAGTGGTTGTGGCATGGCTGAAAAATAGAAGGATGTCCATTCTCTAATGTGCTTGCAAGCATGCTGTTAACAGAGGTTGGTTTGTGCATGCTTTCTAAATAGACATCTCCTATAATGACCCATCCTAGGTCTAATTTCTGGGCATACGGAGCATTCTGGGGACCAGTGATCTGAGCTCTGGCTTTGTGGACTTGTAAGATATCTCTCCCTAGGAGCAAGATTATCTAAGCCTGAGGATCGAGCTCTGGTATCAGGTGTTCTATGCAGTTCAAATGTGGGTGATGGATTGCTGCATCTGGTCTAGGGATTTCAGATCTATGGTAGGGAATCTGGTTGCATTCAATAAGTGTTGGTAAAGTCAGGCATGTTTTCCCATCTACCGACTCGACTTGGTAACCAGATGCTCTTCTCCCTGCCGTCTCCACAATTCCTGCACACGTTTTTAAGGAATAGGGAGTGCTGGGGCCTTTAATGCCAAAGATGTCAAAGAAGGTTGAGCTGGCTAAAGACCTGTTACTTTGGTCCTCTAGAATAGCATAAAGCTTAATGGCTTTGTCCTTTTGGCCTGCTGGGTAGACTTTGACTAAACAGATTTTGGAGCAGGACCTGCCGCCTACAGTCCCCTTGCAGACTTCTGTGCATTTTGAATTGATTTCTGTTGTGGTTGTAGCAGTGTGTTCTTCCTCCCCGCTGTGCTCATTGGCACTGTGTGTTTTAAAGTCCATGGAGCTGACCCTGGGTGTAAAGCCATGTTGTGATTTGTGCTGTCACATTCTGTGCATTTTACACTGACCTTACAGTCCTTGGCAAAGTGAGGGGCTGATGAGCAGCACTTGTAGCAAATGTTGTTTTCTTTCAGGAAACTGTTATTCTGTTCTGTTAATTCTTTTTAAAATATATATATTTTATTAATTTTTTACAATAACAATCTTTAATGCTTTGTGAACAGTGTGTTGTCTGGGTTCATATACTCAAAACAATCAATAACAATTAATTTCTCCAATCAATCAATATGTTGGTAATATATTTCTTGATTCTCTCTTCTTCCAATAATAATCTCCTTTTGTCTACATTAAACAAATATAATTCTTAATATTTTCAGTACATACCAAGTTGAATATAAACATTTTTTTGTATTTATGCATATAATAATATCAACATTTAACATGTTTTTTAATCAGCTTATGTTTCCATTGTATTTATAAAAGTCATTTTATTAAGTCATTATATGTCGTTTTCAAACTTTTTATTAAAGCTTAGTTTCCCCTCAGTATTCAGACCACTCTTATCAGTCATACTTTTCTCAAAATTCATTACCTTTAATATCCAAACTTTTCATTTAAATACACCATCTCAGTGTTTTAACATTTCATATATTCTAGAAATATTATACTACTTATATATCTTATTTCTCTTACTATAGGGCCCCTTTACAATTTTTATCTGTTCTTTTGGCCAACAATATTCCAACAATATTTAATCTTATACTACACCATCTAATAATCTTACTCTAGGGCCTTTTTATATCCAAACTTTATATATATGTATATATATATGTATTAACCATATTCAAACAAGTGTTTAGTCATATAATATTCCCTCTGATATGTTGAATCACGTTTCTTGACTCCAACTCTAGTCTTCTTCTTTTGCCAAGTCAGTAAGTTTAGCTTGCCAGGTTGTATTTTTCTGAGTGTTGTTGGGGACAAAAAAAAACAAGTCAAGTAAAGTATCAGTTTTTTGTCTCCCACGTTGTGATGATTCTTCTGACAGTTCTTTAATCCATTTTATTAGTTTTTCTTTTTTATCCTCAAATTTGTTTTGAAATCCTGGAGGATAAAGAATTGTTTTTGTCTTCTTTATTACAGTGAGGTTTTGCAGATATTTTTTTTGTTTGTATTAAATTGTAGTTTTCTTCATTTGTAGCTTTTCTATTTAAGTCACTTTCATTTAATTTATGTTCTGTTGTCTGATTTATTTGTTCATTCTTTGTTGTCATTTTTTGAGTGTTATTCAGTTGTAGATTTAAGTTAGAGATATGTTCATTTATATTGTCAAGCTTATTTCTAATCTCATAATGGTTTGAAACAATTATCATTTGAATCTGTTGCAGCATTGTATATTTTTTCTCCTGGGGTGTATTTGTTTTGTCTTGAGTCATTGTTCCTGCAGATCTTTGAAACTCCAAACTGGGGTCTTCACGAGAAGGTGTTGAGTATAGTTTTCTATCACTTTTAGATAGGTATATAACATCCATTTTATCTCTCCCCTTTAAGTAATTTTTCATTGGTGTCATAGTCTTTTAATTGGTTTTATCAAGCCAGCCCATCTTAAGTTCCAAACAGCCAAGTCTTATGTAGTTCTTATCTTTATATAATAGTTTTATAGTCCAATACGTTTCCAATTGTCCAGGCACCACTGAAAACAATATTTTATAACAGTTCTTCTTTTCAGGGGTCTTGTAATTATCAACCAGTCAGGATTCAATCCAAAGTATTTAACCATCTAAAAGTTTTCTAGTAATTTCTCCTTTAGAAGGTTAGCCAAAGGCCAAGGTTTTTTTTTCCTCTGCAAACAGTTCTTAAGTTTAAACATGCAGTTCAGTATGTTTGTAATCCCAGAAGGTCAGCAGTTTCTAAACAAATGTAGTTTCACTCAGTAAGAGATAATTTGGTGCTTTGTTCCCAGCTGTTTTTTGCTGTTTCTAGGCGTCTTGCCAAATTCTGAGTCAATACAGTTGTAGTTTCCTCTAATCCTCCACTAGGTGTCACTGTTCATTTTCCAACTTTAAAAAAAAACAGCAGTTATTTTTGTTCTTCTTTATATATATATATATATATATAATTCCATCAATACTTTTTCAGGTATAAAGTTTTAGCAATTTTCTTAGTTTTCAAATTTATCCAAACTGTGTTATTTTGTATTTCCCCCCCCCCATCTGAGTTTAATTTGCTGCTTCCGTCTATGGAAGGGGGGAGTGTAGTCCCCTCCCTTCTCACTGTGGGAGGCTTTTTGCTTCTTGGGGATCTTTTCCAGGAAATTAGGTATAAAATAGGAGAGAGAAGATCAAATTCCTCACCCAGTTTCAAGCACGCTGTTCACTGTTGTGCTGGTTAGTGCCTTTGGACTTCGGCTGCAAGTAGCTTGGGCTGGTCAGTTAAGTGTGGCCAGCCTTTCTCCTGTCAGGTTAGAAGGCTTTCCCCGAATCGAATGGAACAACCGCTGTCATTCCGGGGTGACTTAGACCCATTTAGGGTCCCCTGGCAGGGTGAAATTAGCCGTGGGGGTGCGGAGAACCGCAATCCCGTGACCGGGCGCTACTGCGCAAAACCGGAAGTCCTATTCTGTTCTGTTAATTCTACATGATTCACAATTTAGAATATAGAACATAGAACTAATAGAGTTGGAAGGGACCTTGGAGGTCTTCTAGTCCAACCCCCTGCTCAAGCAGGAGACCCTATACCATTTCAGACAAATAGTTGTCCAGTCTCTTTTTGAAAGCTTCCAGCTTAGTGTCATCTGCAAATTTGATGAGTCCCCCTTCTATTCCCTCATCTAAATTGTTTATGAATATATTGAACAGTACTGGACCTAAAACAGAACCTTGGGGTACCCCACTGCTTACTTCCCTCCATGCAGATGTAGTTCCATTGAGGACTACACATTGAGTACGATTTGTCAGGCCATTACAAACCCATCTGGTGGTGTTGTCTATCCCATATTTTTCTAGCTTGCCAAAAAGTAGGTTGTGGTCTACTTTATCAAATGGTTCACTGAAATCTAAGTATACTATGTCCACAGCATTTCACTGTTCCACTAATGTAGTCATTTTGTCAAAGAATTAAATAAGATTTGTTTGGCATGATTTGTTTTTGACAAACCCATGTTGGCTACTGGTTACAGCTTTGCTTCTAGGTGTTCACAGATTTGTTGCTTGATTATCTTTTCCAAGATCTTCCCAGGTATTGATGTCAGGCTGATTGGTCTGTAATTTCCTGGATCTGTTTTTTTTTACCCTTTTTTGAAGATAGGAACCACATCAGCTCTTTTCCACTCTCAGGTGTTCCAAGAACTTTGAAAGATATGTTTCAATGGTTCTGAAATCACGTCTGCTAGTTTCTTCAGAACTCTGGGATGTAGTCCATCATGAACTGGTGATTCAAATCCATCTGTAATGACTCCCCCAGATGCTTCCCCAGACGCCTCTCCAGATGCTAGTTTGGAAGAGGATGAGCCAGTCCTGGTCATATCAGGAGGGGAGGCAGCCGAGGGCTATGAGAAGAACTGCCTCCTCCTCCAGATCTGAGAGCATGTAGGACTGAGAGGAGGCAGGCACAGAGATGGTTAGCCAGACTACATGCGAGTAGGCAGCCTCACCCCTCTTGATGGGCTGCATCAGGAAGCAATTATTTAGCTCAGCAAGGGAAGTGAAACAGTGCTGGGAACAATGTGTCCATTTCCTTGCTGTGTATTCTTGCCTTCAAGTTTGGATTATGCCTCTTCAACTGTGGATTTGCCTTTGCCCTTGTGGCCTTGCCTTTGCCTTGGACACTTGCCTTTGCCTAGTGGACTTGCCTTTGCATTGTGAATTTGCCTTGCCCTGTAGACTTGCCTTGTCTTGTGAACTCATTGGGGGTGAGCTGGTACCAGCACAGGGAATTGCTGGGGAATATTAATTCAGGCTTGGAACCTTAATAAAGACTCCTAACACCCGTGGTGTGTGTGTGAGAGAAGGACAGAACAGTTTGTTCCCAGCTACATTTTCCCCAGGAGGAGTGCCCTTTTTATTGGACATTATGGAGCAACTACTGGCCGACAACTCCCAACTGGCCCAGCAAGTAACTCTTCTTTCTACCCAGTTGGCACAATTGCAGGTGTCCGGACCTTCAAGATCCCACTGTAAGTGCCCAGTTTCTACCCTGGATAAGTTTGATGGGAACTCGCCTGAAGGGATTAACATGGACCCGGATAAGATGGAGGCCTTGCAGTCCTGGCAACCTTCACGTCATGTGAAGGATGTGCAATGGTTACTGGGGTTCGCCAACTATTATAGAACATTTATCCCATGCTTTGTGGTGCTTACTGCCCCCTTGACCCATTTGCTTCGAAAGGGGGTAAAGTTTGCATGGGGCCCAAAGGGGTGGGAAGCTTTTGTGGCTCTCAAGACAGCCTTTGCAACAGACCCCATCCTCTGGCACCCAGACCCAGCATGGTCATTTGTGGTCAAGACAGATGCTTTGGACATAGCGGTGGGGGCGGTGCTTCTGCAGGCCTCTCTGGCCACCGGACAACTCTTTCCCTGCGTGTATTATTCACACAAGTTAAATGATGTGGAGTGTAATTACACTATTTTGGACAATAGTGGGTGGTGAAGGTGGCCTTCAAGGTCTGGCGGCACCATCTGAAAGGGGCCCGCCACCAAATTGAGGTGCAAAATGATCATCAGAATCTGGAACACTTGAAGACTGCTCAAAAGCTTAGTCAGTGGCAGATTCGATGGTCTTTGTTTTTTGCCTGGTTTGATTTCCGTGTGACATATACTCCTGGGGATTGGAACTGGCGAGCTGACGCATTATCCCACAAACCTGAGTACACTCACACCAAGGACAAGGTGTTGCCCTGAACAGTGATTCCCATGGAGAGGTTTGCCGTGACCCAGATACTGGTGGACATCAAGGAGCAGGTTCAGGTGGAGCAAGGGAGAGACCCCTTTGCAATGGCCCGAAAAGCCGAAATGGACCAGTTGGCAGGGGGGCAACCAAGCCCTTGGTCTTACTCTGATGACCTGCTGCACTACTGGTGGCAGATTTACGTGACCGAGGGACCTTCATGGGGTTTGATTTTACATCAGTGTCATGACAATCCAGCCGCTGGACATTTTGGACTGTTCAAGATGCTCCACTTGTTGGGGCAGGTGTTTTGGTAGCCCCGTGTGTGTCACAATGTGGAGTTGTATGTGGCCTTCTGTCTGGAGTGTTGCAAAGCCAAGAATGCACTGTGGCCCCTGCCAGGTCTATTGCCCATCTCATCCCGTGCTGGGCTCCCCACGGCATGAGAAATGGCGCAATTGTTCGTGCAGTACATTTTTCAGTTGCATGGCCTCACCGACTGTGTTGTAACAGATCGTGGAGTGCAATTCACAGCCCGGGCTGTCCTTAAACTGTTGGCAGTACAGGTATGCCTTTCGTCAGTGCACCATCCGGAGATGGATGGGGGCATGGAATGAATGAATGTCGTAGTGGAACAATACCTGTGCTGCTTCATGAACTTTCAACAAGACAATTGGGTGGACTTGTTGGCTGTGGCAGTTTGCATACAACAATGCACGGCATGGGTCCATGTAGATGTTCCTGTTCATGGCCAATTATGGATTTCACCCGTGTCTGTTCCCTTTGGCCCCATCAGACTGTTACAAGACCACCTGCACCAGGCCAAGGAAGACTACAAAAGTTTGCAGATCGGCACCGGCGGGCATACCCCCCCCCCCAGCACGCCTCTTCAACTGTGGATTTGCCTTTGCCTAGTGGACTTGCATTTGCATTGTGGACGTGCCTTGCCCTGTGGACTTGCCTTGTCTTGTGGACTTGCCTTTGCCTTGGGACTTACCTTTGTCTTGGGGACTTGCCTTTGCCTTATGGACTAGTGCTGGCTTTTTTTGGTTAGCCTGTTGAACTCATTGGGGGTGAGCTGGTGCCGGCACAGGGAATTGCTGGAGAATATTAATTCAGGCTTGGAGCCTTAATAAAGACTTGTAACACCCATGGTGTGTGTGCGTGTGTGTGTGAGAGAGCGGGACAGCACACCGTCTAAAGCTGACAGGTGTTCTCTTACCTTATTTTTGCATATTTTAATTTGCATTCCTAACCTGTCATTTACGGTTCTGTTTTTGGTAAGTTGAGTAGTCTTTTCTTTTTGTATGAAGACAGATGCAAAGTATAAATTAAGTAGTTCTGCTTCCTCCCTATTGCCCGTTACTTCTTTGCCATCTTCTCCCATTACTAGACCAATTGTTTCTTTGACTTTTTTCTTGGTTTTTATGTGTTGAAAGAATTTTTTTTTTATTGTTTTTGACATTTGTTGCAAGTCTCACTTCGTTCAAAGGCTTAGCTTTCCTAACTTCATCTTTGCAGCTATTTGTTGGTATTCTGCCTTAGTTATATGTCCTTCTTTCCATTTTTTTGTACTTATCCTTTTTTTCTCTCAGTTGGTCCGAGTGTTCTTTGTGCAACCACGTAGGTTTTTTTCTTGGTTTTCTTGTGTTTCTTTTTTAGTGGTATTGAACTGGACTGGGCTTTTATAATTGTATTTTTTAGAGTTTCCCAATCTTCTTGATTTCCCCTATAAAGCTTTCATCCATGGGATTCTTCCCAAGCTCTTTCTGAGTTTGTTAAAATCTTAAAAAAAAATAAAATTAAAATCTTAAAAAATTAATTAAAAAAATAAGTTTTAAAAATCTTAAAACTTAATTCTCAAAGCCTTTGGCTTAATTTTAAAAATCCTTCTCATAGGTAGAGATAGTCCTTGACTTGCAACCATTCATTTAGCAACTCTTCAAAGTTACAACAGCACTGAGAAAAGTGACTTATAACCGGTCCTCACACTTAAACGATTGAAGCATCCCAATAGTCACATGATCAAAATTTGGGTGCTTGGGAAAGGGGGGCGGAGCCAGCTGTCAGAGCGAGCGGAGGTGCAAACGATCTCTCCAGCATCTCCAATCGCTTATCCCAGGCTCGTGGGGCTCTTTCAAGCTGAGAGAAGCCTCGTAGGGGCGGCGGAAGGTGTGGGCGACCTGCTGCTCTGTCGTTGGTGGCGACTGACGTCGGGAAGTGGGTGAAACCCAGAACCGAGCAGACCGGGAAGAAGGCGACCAGTAATGGCCGCTGAATGACATGACAGCTGGACAGAGCTAGCGAAGAAACAGCGGAACGACGGTGTATCAGATTTGACTTGATTGTTTTTCCTGAAACCTTTGTAAGTAGACTTGGAAGACGCAATTAAAGGGGTTGCAAAGAAACGAAAGCCTGGCAAAAAGAATGTTGGAGTAGCGGTGAGCTGGCGGCGAGTGAAAGTGATAAGAAGAGAGGCGGGAAAAGGCCCCATTAGGAGGAAGCCAGGAAGCAAGGTTTTGAGACTCAGAGTTTTTCTCAAAGGGACAGTGACTTTTTCTTTTTTTTTATCTTAATTGTTGCCGAAGATCTGTTTGAGAGTTTTGACTTTTTGGTTTTGATTTTGACCTTGGAGCGGATCGGCTGATGAAAGGTGGCTTCTCTAGGAAGGAACAGTGATTGATTGACAGAAGGAACTGGATTGGGACAATGATTGGCAGTTTCTGAAAGGAGATTGCCAAGAGAAGGGAAATTTAAGAGAGACTGAAGGGAATATTGGACTATTAAATTATAACCTCACAAGTTAGAACAAAAATTGGGGAAGCTTAAAACTAACATTTGGTACTGTGGTACTAGAACGTGAAATATATTGACAGAGTTATATTTACAGACCACGATAGTGACAAAAAGTGGAAGGAAAAAAAGAGGGAAGTGAAAAGTGGTTATTTTGGAGGAACAGTAAGTTGTGGAAAAGTTTACAAAAAATGGCAAGTAATCCAAATCTGACTAAGATTGGCGGGGAAAAAAAAAATACAATACAAAGTTCTAGCCCCATGAGTCAGATATCGTTAGATGATATGCTTCAAAAGGAGCGTTCTAACTCATTTAAAGACATTCAGGTAATGATGCAGGCAATGCAGGAAGCTATGTTTAAGAATCATGAGGAAATCAAGAAGGAGTTAGAAGGGGTAAGGAATGATACAGGAGAAATGAAAGAGAAGATTCAGGCAATGGATGGAAGATTTGAGGCCTTCCAACAGCAAATTGTAAAAAATGAACAGAAACTATTAGAAGTAGAACGAAGAATGGATAATGAGGAGAAGAAGGTTGAAGAGATAAATAAAAATTTAACTTTGGCTAACAAAGAATTAGTGACAGCGGTGACGCTACTGGAAGCGGAAAAGGCAGCTCATTATCTTAGATTCCAAAACATCATTGAGGAGAGAGGGGAAGACCTTCAAGATAAGATGGCAGACCTACTGATTGGAGCTCTTGGGATAGACAAAGAGAAGATGATTGCTGCAATGGACGAGACATATTGGGTGCAGACAAATTATGGGAGAAGATATAATTTGCCTAGAGAAGTTCACGTGAAATTTATAAAAAAGACAATTAGACATGAAATATTATATAAGACACGTGATGAACAGCTGGAGTACAGAGGGAAACAAATTATAGTGCTAAAACAAATACCTAAAAGAATGAGAGACCTACGGAAGAACTATCAATTTTTGACGTCTAGGTTGCACCAAAGTAATGTGAACTTCAGATGGCTAACACCAGAGGGGATTATCGTGACTTGGCAGGAGAAGAGATTCAGGTTGGATACGTTGGAGAAAGCTGAAGACTTTCATAGACAATACTGTATCTCAGAGGAAGAGCTGGGAAGATCATGGAGAAGGAAATGCGATGGTTGAAAAAGGAGAAGGTGAACGAATGATGGATAAAAGAGGGACAGAGCAGGGTATAGAGAAAGTAAAAGGGGGAGGAGGACAAGATGGATTAGGACAACAGGGGAGAAGCCTTGAGGAGTTGAAGGAAATAAGGATTACTCGAAGCACTAAGGCACGACAGAAACAAGATAATGGGAGAGGAGTATAGGATATGGTCAACGAATATTAGGGGTTTGAATTCACCAGTAAAACGGCGGAAAGTTTTTAGTAAACTTATTAAATTAAATGCGGATGTCATTACATTACAAGAGGTTCATATAAAAAATGATCAAAAGTATCTATTAGAGCAACCTAAATTAGGAAGACTATACACCTCACTAGATGAGAGAAAAAAAAAGAGGAATTGCATTGTATGTTAGACAGGAGATAGCTTCCAAACAAATCTATAAGGACAAAGAGGGAAGGATCTTGATAGTGGAGGCTAATCTGAACAAAAAAAATATAATAATTGTCGTAGTTTACGCACCAAATGGAGCCCAAGTATCTTTTTTTAAGGATCTACACAGCAAGCTTAGCGACTTAGAGGGAGATGGGTTTTGTATGATTGGAGATTTCAATGCGATAGTAGATAGAACAAAAGACCATAAAAGTAATGAGGCAAGGAAAGGAAACAAAAAAATACTTCCCAGAACTTTTTTTGAGATGTGCACAGACCTTAACTTGCAAGATGCTTGGAGGGAAAGAAATATAGACAAAAGGGAATATACATATTACTCTAATAGACATAGCTCGTGGACCAGGATTGATATGTTATGGCTTTCAAAAAAATTAGATTCGGAAATTCAAGGAATTAATATAGAACCTAGTCTTTGGGCGGACCATAATCCTATAAGTTTTTGCTGGAAAGGGCAAAGGAGCCGGCCAAGATGGACTCTTCAAAGAGTGATTCTTAGAGAAAAAGAGTTTAAGGAAAAGATGGAGAAAGAAATGCACTTTTTCTTTCAAACGAATAAGAATGGGGATACATCTTTGCAGAATACTTGGGATACAGCTAAAGCATACATGAGGGGAGTTGCAATCTCATATATGGCCAAGAGAAATAAGGAAAAAAAACAACACAGGATAAGACTGGAAGAAGAATATAAACAGGCTGAAACACAATATCAGGGTGACCTAAATAATAAAAGTTTGAAAAGTAAAATGGAATTAATTAAACAAAACTTTGTATAGAAGACTCGGAAAAGTTAGCACAACTGGAGCACTGGGGAACTACCAGAGGACTGGAAAAGAGCTGATGTAGTTCCCATCTTCAAAAAAGGAAAAAAAATGGATCCAGGAAATTACAGACCTATCAGCCTGACCTCAATACCTGGGAAGATTCTGGAAAAGATAACTTTCCAGTTTTTTTGCTGATAGGAGGGAGAGGTGGAGACTGACGGGATTCAAGACTTAGATAAGAAAAAATTTGAAACACAGCTTCATAACTTTTCATCAAATAAGGGCTAAAGATACAGGAGGATACAGACTGGCAGGTTTTACATAACCATAGTGGTGAGCCAGCACTGCAGATAATATATCAGAAGCAAGCCTTATAAATCGGAGATTAGGGCAACTAGACTGCTAAGCATATCAGAAGGGGTATATAATGAAAGAAGGACTGACTAGCTTCAAAAATCATGGAAAAAGTTGGAATTAAAACGAACAATTAACAAAAGAACAATGCTCCAACACTGGAAGAAGAAGAATGGAACATTTGTCCGAAATGTATAAAACTCGATGACCTCCAACAACTAACTTAAGGCTGCCAAGCAAAATAATTTTGAATACGCGAATAAACCTGGAAGATGGTTGGCGTATAAACTGAGAAGGCAGAAAGAGAAGCAACAGATTGTTAATTTGCAAGATGAGGAAGGAGAGATTCAACATGATGAGATAATTAAAAGGGGAATTGCTCAAAGATATTATGAAAACTTATATAAGAGGAGTGAGGGACAAAGTGTAGAAAAGATAATAGACTATTTGGAAAAGACAGATACACCGAAGATACCAGAGGAAATAAAATTCATGTTAAATGAGGAAATAAGTATGATTGAAATAACTACGGCTATAAGTAAACAAAAAATTAATAAAGCGGCCGGCCCAGATGGAATACCAGCGGAATTATATAAAGAACACCAAAACGTACTTAATCAACACCTATTAGAAGTTTTCAACGATGTTTTAACTGAAGCGAAAATACCTAAATCCTGGTTAGAGGCAAATATAGTATTAATACCAAAAGAAGGTGTAGAAAGAACACAGATACAAAATTATAGGCCTATCTCCCTACTAAACATCGATTATAAGATCTTTGCATCAATAATGGCAGAGAGATTTAAAAATTATTTAATTGACTTCATACATTGTGACCAAAATGGTTTCCTCCCGAATAGGCAGACTAAGCGGAATATAAGGACAATTTTAGACATATTGGAATACTACGAATTACATAGCGATTGCCAAATGGCACTCTTATTCTTGGACGCACAGAAGGCATTTGATGTTAATTGGCTATTTTTGATCCAACAATTGAAATTAATGGCTGTTGGAGAAAATTTTTTAAATGTTATAGCTGCAATATATTCCGAACAGAATGCCCAGATAATAATAAACGGTGAGGCCACCAACAAATTCAATATTCAGAAAGGTACAAGACAAGGATGTCCTCTCTCGCCGTTATTGTTTATATATACACTGGAGGTTTTAGCTAGGACTGTGAGGCAAGAAGAGCAAATTAAAGGGCTTGAGATTAAGAAGGAAAAATATAAACTCCAAGCATGTGCCGATGATTTAGTATTTATATTGGAAGATCCCGTGCAATCAGGTCAGAAGCTTTTTGAATTACTGGAGGAATATGGAGAGGTGGCAGGCTTGAAAATAAATAGAAATAAAACAAAGATCATAGCAAAAAATATGACTAACATGCAAAAAGAAAATCTTGGGGAAAAATTAGGAATACAAGTAGTTACTAAAATAAAATATTTGGGTATTGTTATGTCAGCACGTTGTTCATCAATTAGAGAGGATAACTACGGAAAATTAGTTAAACGTATAAAAGTTGACCTAGACCGCTGGAGAAACCTACATCTTTCGTTTCTAGGAAGAATCTCAGCGGTGAAAATGAATATTTTACCCAAAATTATCTTTCTATTCCAAAATATTCCAATCCAATTAGATAAAAAATTCTTTAAAGAGTTGAATAAGTTAACTTTAGATGTTGTGTGGCAAGGAAGGAAGGCGAGGATAAAGCAAAAGTCTCTACAGGATGCTAAAGAGAGAGGGGGATTAGGCTTCCTGGATTGGGAGTTGTACTATCAAGCTGCGGCCCTGACGTGGATCAGGGATTGGATAATATTGGAAAATAAAAGATGTTTACTATTAGAGGGGCATGATCTCCAGAAGTGCTGGCATGCCCACCTATGGACAGATAAAAGCAGGAACCATCAATACTTTCTGAGGCATAAAGTCTGGCAAGAACTAATAAAAAGCTGGAATATAGTTAAATGCCGATACTACACAAAACTCCCAGGCTGGTTCTCACCATTAGAAGCAGTTATATACCCCAACCTTTATAGGCAAGATAGGGTTATCATATACAAAGATATCCTGTCAGAGGAAGGATATCTAAAGCAAAGGCAAGAGTTGAGACAACAGGGGATTGCTTTGGAATGGTGGTCTTACCTTCAGATACAAGCAAGATAGGTGAAAGACAAGAAAGAATAGGGAATTAATATACAAGATACGGGGCTTGATATAATATTATTAGGCTCGGAGAAAAAACAAATCAAAAAAATATATAAATATATGTTAGAATATAAATTATTTGAAGAACAAGTTAAAGAAACGATGGTTACCTGGGCAATAGATTTGGGGCACGCTATAAACCTGGACCAATGGCAGCAAATCTGGGAACGTAATTGCAAAATTACATTGGCAACAACTTATAAGGGAAATCTCTATAAGATGCTCTTTAGATGGCACCTGCCACCGGCTAGGCTCGCAAAAATGTATAGTGGCTACTCACCACTTTGTTGGAAGTGTAAAAGGGAAAAGGGTACTTTTTTTCATGTTTGGTGGGCTTGCAAAGAGGTCCAGGTTTATTGGCAGAGGGTTTGGAATTGGATAACAGAAATGACGGGTCAAAAAACTCAATATAAACCAGAGATGCTACTACTTGGCATATTAGAAAAAAATATAAACAAAGATGATATATACCTAATTATTCATGTGATAACGGCGGCAAGAATTTTGTTTGCCCAAAATTGGAAAGCAACTGAAGTGCCTAGTGGATATGCGTTAATAAGGAAAATTTTGTATTGTGCAGAATTGGATAAGATGACTAAAGAATTAAAAAATCAGGAGGAAACAGAATACTATTTAAGCTGGCATAAATTTTACAAATGGAAGGAAAAAAAAGAAGGAAGGTCATTAGAAGGGATGTAAATAGAGGAAGAATATCTGAAATGTATAAAGTATATGTATAATACGGAATGTCTAGACAAAGATGTATGTCAAAGATGATACACTATGTTCAATGTTTTTTAATCTTTTTTTTTCTTTTTTTTGTATTCAATAAAAATTATTTTAAAAAAATAAATAAATAAAAAATTGGGTGCTTGGCAACCAGCATGTATTTACAATGGTTGCAGCATCCTGGAGTCATGTGATCACCATTTGTGACCTTCCCAGCTGGATTCTGACAAAGTCAATGGGAAAGCTGGATTTGTTTAACAACCACATAATTAACTGAACAAGTGCAGTGACTCACTTAACAACCATGGCAAAAAGGTTGTAAAATTGGATGCAACTCACTTAACAACCACCTTGCTTGAAAATGGAAATTCTGGTCCCAATTGTGGTTGTAACTATACTAGGGCCGTGGTGGCGAACCTATGGCACGCGTGCCACAGGTGGCACGCAGAGCCCTCTCTGTGGGCACGTGTGCCATCGCCCCAGTCCTAGGCCTCCGCCGCCGTGTGCAAAAAAAAGAGTTTCAATCAATTTCAACTTCTTGCGGGGGAAAAAAAGATCTCGCAAAGTTGGAATTGCTTGATTGAACTTGTCCCACACAGCGGCGGAGGAAGTGACGCGTCGGAGCTGGAAAAAAGGTGCTGTGGGGGGGTGGGGGGAGCGGCAGGAGCAGGGCACTCCATGTGAGGGGTGGGGTGGGGCCTGTTGCTTCCCTCCCCCTGCCAGACACCTGCCAAAGCCGCACAGGGTAAGGTTGCCGCCCCCGCCCCCGCCCAGATGCCCTCGCCTCCCCCAAGCATTTTTTTACTAACCTGCATTTCAGCTGCATTCCGTTTCTCCATTCGCTTCTCAGCCTTCGCCACGTGTTTGTGGGACAAAAAAAAAAGTTCCATGAGACTTTCTAACCTCGCGAGATCTCGCGAGAAGTTAGAAAATCTCATGGAACTTTTTTTTTTTTTACTGATAGTCCCACAAACATGTGGCGAAGGCTGAGAAGCAAACAGAGAAACGGAATGCCTCGGCAGATGGAGGCCGGAGGGGAACAAGAGCCGTGGCTGCCCGGCTCCTCCGCCTGAGTACGCGTGCGGGGAGAGGTGCGCCCGGCTCGGTAAGCCGCGGTCCGCCCGCAGGAGCAGCAGAAGGGTGGAGGAGGAGGGCTGGCCGGGGACAGGCGCAGGGCTGCCCATGGGGGGAATCTGACCAGCCCCAGCCTGGAGGGGGGGAGAGGCCGAAGGAGCCCGAAGGGAGGCATCCCGGAACGCCCGGCTGGCCGGCGATGGGCTGCAGAGCGCAGGACGGCAGCAGCTGCCCCGGGACGAGCAGTAGGTGGGGTGGGCGCTCCCGATGTCCATGGGGAAAGAAGCCGCGAGGAGGCTCCGTGCCCAGCCCAGTCCCAGCACGGCACGGAAAGTGAGGCAGCAGCCCTATGTGCGTCCCCGTGCGCGAGCGCGCCCCCGCCCTGCCAGGCAAGCAGAGCTGCGGCATCTTTGGCAGAAGAGTGCAGGCAGGCAGCGGAAGGCATGAGGAGCCCCGATCCCAGCACAGCCCCTCCTCCCCCCCCTCGGAAGAGCTGTGGGGCTCAGGAGCCTCCCCCCATGCCCCTCACCCGCTGAGCAAGATGCCCTCCTGCCCACTGCCCCACCCGCCAGAGCAACATCGAGTTGGCCACGCCCACCCTGGCCATGCCCACCCTGGCCATGCCCACCCTGGCCATGCCCACCCAGTCTGCCATTTCCACCATAGCCACACCCACCCGGCACCCGGCGATACATAAGTGGGTTTTGGGTTGCAGTTTGGGCACTCGGTCTCTAAAAGGTTCGTCACCACTGTCGTAGGGGATACCCATCCTTTTTACAGATAGTCCTCAAGTTCCTACTGTAATGGAGCCTGTCCATTATAGTCGGAACTCGAGGACTATCTGTAAAAGCTATGGGTATCTCCTACCAGAAGTATACAGCCCCAATTGGGACCAGAATTTTCATTGTCAAGCAAGGCAGTTGTAAATTGGGTCATGTGGGTGACTCGATTTATGACTATCATGACTTATGACTGTAATGGAGCCTGTCCGTTACAGTCATAAGTCATGACAGTCATAAATTGGATCACCCACATGACCAACATGATTTTATGACCTCTTTTGCAGCAGTCATTAAGCAAACCAAGGGTTCGCTATGGGCCAGTTTTACTGAAAACTGGAAGTAAATAGCGATTTTGGGGGAAACCATCATAAAATATGGTCATGTGACCATGGGATGCTGCAAATAGCTATAAATGTGGGCTGGTTGCTGAGCATCCAAAGTGCGGTCACTTGACTGCGGGGTACAGGTGGCCATCAGAACTTCGAATTTGCATCATAAGTAGCTCCAGGGAAGTCCATCCCAACTTTGAATGGTCAGTAAGTGACCAGCCATAAATCGAGGACTACCTGTATACAACCTCAGCTCAGAAGATAAAGAAGAGAAACCCTGAAGGAAAAAAACAAGGCAGGGAACAAGTCTCCCGACCAGACGTCTAGGTCTCAGCCACTGTCCTAGTTCTGCCTATGATGTGGGTCTTAATTATGCTCAAGGAATTTGACATTCAGAACAATGGTTTCTGTTGCTGTTGCTCTTAACAATTACTGAACCAGGTAAAATTTATCATATATTGGTACTTTTATTAAGTTTAACCAAAAGGTCCAATAATACTTTTTTTTCTTTTTACTTCTCCAGAACTCTTCTCCAGATGGATGAGGTGAAAAATACTTGTTTGATTGAAATATTAAATGTTCACATCTTTGCTTTAACACTTCACAGTTTTGGCCATATGTGTACTTTGTGCCTTTGGCACTGAGCCACTTTTTCCCCTCCTTCTGCATTCATCCCCTTAAAAAAAAAAAAAAGCTAATGCAAAATGTAAAGCTTCAATACACATTTATATACTTCTTACATTTGTATCTATATTTTTTATGTTTCTTTTTCTTGTTTGTCTTTCCTTTGAGCTTTGTAGTGCTCATATTAGACTTGAGGAGGCAGTAGGAAGCCATTATTTGTACCTTCCAACTAGATCAAATATCTTAAGCACAGAAGATAGGAGAAAAGGTTACACAGCCTCATAATTAAAAAAAATAGTGGAGGGTACAATCTATTTCTGTGGTAGTGTTAGCCTTTTTTGTTAAAAAAACAGACAAAAAACAAACAAACAAAATGGCTTAGGCTATTTTTCAACCAGCAGGTTTGCAATATGAGGTTCAGAAAAAAAATCCAGTGACACAAATAATGCCAAACAATAATTGCAGTGTTGAACCTAAAACTAGGATACCAGCAGTAAGAAAGAAGGATTTTCATCACTGAATATTAAAAAGTGGAAAGATGTATATTTATGAAGGAATGGGCTTTAAATAATTTAAAAAGTAAGGAATAAGTTAGACACATTCAGAAACCATTCTTATTAGGCATGGGAGACATTTGACCTGTTTTTAAGTTAACAAGTATGAATGGAAATTTAGTTAGGCTATTGTATTTATCAAACATTTTAAAATAAAGTTTACCAATTAAAACAAATGGCAAGAACTCATATATAAGAATAGTTTTGTAAAAATAATATACAAAACTAAAATCACTTTTCAAATGCATGTATTATACCAATATAGTTCATTAATGTATCCAAGAAATGAGTGATAAATATGCATTTACATGAAAAAAGAACATGTACCTTCAGTACTCCACCATATCTAGCCACCCAGAATCACTTTGGATAGTGAGATGGGCAACATATACATTTAATAAATAGATATCTAGGACAGCATATAATTCAGCATAATATCATATAGTACTACCAGGATGGTCTATAACAGACACAGAGTTGGAAGGGATCTTGGAGGTCTTCTAGTGTAACCCCCTGCACAAGCAGGAGACCTTATACCATTCTGGACAAATGGCTGTCCAGTCTCTTTTTAAAAGCCTCCAGTGATGGAGCACCCACAACTTCTGAAGCCAGTGTGAGATAGAAGAGACATTTCCAGGTCATTGACAAAGCCCAGCTGTGGCTAGGTTGGTGGTCTTAGGACAGCTGATAAAAATTCCCCCATTGATAAATCTCTGCATTCCTGAGTTATTTTTACAGAATTGCTCAGACAGGGAAAGTCTTCTCCTTGTATGGAAAGAGATTTTTACAGCATCTACGAGAACAAGGAGATCAATCCATTCTGTCCCTTGTCCTGTGGATTTCATTTAGTTTGTACACCAGGTGAAACCTGTCCACTGAAAGACCTTAGAAATATAATGGATGGAACCTCTATTGTACACTTTTTTACTCTATACCAGTCTTAAAGTTTAAATGGTAATCTTGAAAAGCAAGACTGACTTTGGTGGCCAGCACGATAGATTTGATGAAAGGAAAAGGTTACACCCCCTTAGATTACATTCTATTTTGGGGTTGGTTTTCTTCTAATTTCTCAGTGATGCCACACCATCTGTTAGTGGACCGATTGTTTCTTTGATTTTTCCTTTTTTTATGTGTTGAAACTTTTTTATTGTTTTTGACATTTGTTGCAAGTCTTACTTCATTCAAAGCCTTAGCTTTCCTAACTTCATCTTTGCAGGTTTGAGCTATTTGTTGGTATTCTGCCTTAGGTATGTGTCCCTCTCTATATTTTTTGTACAGTACTTTTGTCATTTTTTCTCTCAGTTGGTCTGAGAACTCTTTGTGCAACCGTGCTGGTTTTTTCTTGGTTTTCTTTTTTATTGGTATTGAACTGGACTGGGCTTTTATAATCGTATTTTTCAGAGTTTCCCATGCTTCTTGAGTTGATTTGCCCTTTAAGATTTTCATCCATGGGATCCTTCCCAAGCTCTCTCTGAGAGTTTGGGAAGGAGCCTTCCTTTTTGTACATGCCTGTTATTTTTCTGGTAAGTGCATCCATAGGTGATCATGCATGCCCTTTATAAACCATACCTTCTCTTGGCTAATCTGTGGCAAGAATTGTGAAGACAAGTTCAACTTCCTCCCCACCCCTGACCAGATTAATTGATCATCTGGCCCTTCTCTTTCTTCCCCAAACCTTTAGCACTTCAGACATTGCAAGACAGAGGCTGTACACATATGGTCTGTTCTCAGAATGCTGCATCATGGAAACTGTATTGTGGAATAAGAAGGACCATCTGCATGGAGAAGAGTTGTTGTTGAAAGAAAAATCTTCAGGGTCCAGTCCAACGCCGGGAATAAACAAAATGGAAGCTGGTTAGGAAAGAAGGTTCAGTTTATTGAAGAACAGAACAGCAACAGCATGCAGTTCTGGGAAAGCTGACAAAATGGAGCTGGGAGTGGTGGGTTTTTATACCTTCTTGGGCTTTTGTGTTTGGAGTTGTTCCTATGGCTTTGTATTTGAGGTTCTTCCTGTTCCTCTGCAATGAACTTTGACCTGAGCTTCAGTGTGCCCTTTTGGTATTCTAATGGTGGTGGGTTAATCCTATTGTGTCCTAAAGGTCATGTCTTTAGATTTTGGGTGGGGGGGTGTAGATTTTAGGGGTCTTTGTCTTTCTAATCCCATTAGCTCCAAGGTTCCTGGCCCCAGTCTTCCTGAATGAATAACCAAATCTGCATTTCTAAAAGCTGGTTTCTGCTTGGGGCAGAGACACTTGAGGGGGGGGACTTCTGCCTAAGATTTTCTATTATTGCTTTGGGGAAATATAATATTCTGCCTTTTTTAATATCCCCCAAAATATTTCCTTCTCGGGAGGGTTGGGTGCTGATTTCCTACAGAGTGATGCAGTTTTGGGGTGGTTCTCTGCCAGTGGGTCCCCTGATCTTCTCCACATCATTCTCATACTGTAAATTATATCCTCTTAGCCAGTCTTGCTTCTCTCCACTAACAGTTTTCTGTGTGCTGCCATGTGTCTGTCCTGTCCACTATCCCAAGACAGAATGTTTGCTGGTGCATTGAAATATGTTCTCGATTAATTCTTTTTTTGGATGTGGGGGTGGGGAAGATTGGAAAGAAGAAAATCCTGTTCCCTTTAAAAGGGAAACAATGGATTTGGTATTGAGATTGGGATTTGCAAGAAGTGAGGAAGAACTCTGGATTTCTCAGATCCCAAAGCCATCATCAGGCAAACTGAATGTGGAGTCATATAACTAGAGCAGGAAGCTCTTAGTATGACACAATTCATGAAGTTAGCAATTCTATGGATGGTTTTTAAAGAGCAAAAAATAGGCCTGAGAACCTAAACGGATGCGGGGTGGGGTTGTAATTCTTTGTCCCTTTGATGCAGTTCCTCCCAACTTATTAATTGGGGAAAAACCCATTCATGTTATTAATAATTATGAGAAGGGTATCTCTCTGCTTGGTCAGTACCATTTATACCTGCAAGGGACATTAGAAGATATCCATGCACATAAAACATTGGCCCTTCTGATACATAGTTAGGCTAGAAAACTTGTCTCAGATGGGCTACTTCATTTTTTTTAATTATTTCAAAGAATACTCAAACCTAGGATCTTCCACTTGGAGTCTTAACTGATATCATCCTACGAATTCTTCTTCATAGTTATATGTATTTATTTACATTTATCTGCAGCTTGTTAGTGACTGTTGTGCCATTTGAAAATTAATGAAGATAATAGGAAACAATACAGACAATAGGAAAAAGTAACCAGGAGTCAGTTCTGATTTTTGTAGTGTTACATCACAAGCCAAGTGCAATCAATAGTCTAGGAAACATAAAAAGGATTAAGCATTTTGTTGTCTGAGCTAAGCCCACTGGAGAATGCCTCATTGCACTGATAGAAGGGCTGATAAATTTGACTTTGCTCAAAGCATCCTGTCCAATTGGTACCTTCCAAAAGAATTGGGATATTAGGTTCTGAAATCTCCAGCCAGCATGGCTGGAGAAAATGTCAAAGATCCCTTCCTAATACCCTGGAGGGATCATGCCATATGAGGAAGACAGTTCTAGTTCAGTAGATCTTTAGCTTAAAAGCAGTTTTCAAGATTCAACTGTCAAGCGCACCCCTGTGGCTCGACTATGACGGAGGAGGTGGCGTGTGGGGTGTGGGGGAGGGATGGGAGGGGGGGAGACAGCTCCGGAGGGAGGCAGCCCTGCAGCCAGAAGCCGGCGGTCCGAGCGGAGCGGCACGGAAGACCTACCGGTCGGCGCGGGAGGCTCCAGCGTTGCCGGTGAGCAAGGCCTGCCAGTCCGCGGCCCGGTTCTGCACCCCGCCGACCAGCTGGACCGGCTTCCACTGCTCCAGCCCGGGGACGCCAGCGGCGCAGAAGGAGGTTTGGCAACGCTGCCGTGGGGTGGGGCATCCTTGCAGCCTACCACTCGAGCCCGGATACTTCCCGCGGCCCGCGGCTCGGGACCGGAGACGCCGGTGGCACATGGCCCGGACTGTCAGTGTTGCCGTGGGGCCACCCCCTGCGGTGCCAGCTGATGCGGCGTGCTTCCAGCGGCGAAGGAGGGGTCTGACGACGCCACCACAGGGCAGGGGCGGCCATGTGGCCCGGAACAAGAGACGCTGGGCAGCACGGACTGAGCGGCGGCAGGAGGGAGGCAGGGCCTTGGCTTGTTGCTTATCAAGACCGTTCGCCGGATGCTGGCCTGTTGACTGGGGGGCGGAGCTGATGGGGGGGAGGCTATGTAAAGCGCTGGGAGCAGATCACTCCCAGCGCTGACGTTTTCTTCTGCATGGAATAAACTGCGTGTCTACCCGTTCCTGTCTGCGAGTCTCTTTCCAAGGACTGCGAAGGACGTGTGACATCAACATGAGGATGGTGTAGTAGGCTGATGGTTGCAAGTTTTACAGAGGATGCAAGGGACTGCTGCCACCATATGTAACCTATTCTCTATGCGTCCTCCTGTATAATCGAAGTGAAATGGCTGGCATATAAATTTAATAAATAAATAATGGCCAATACATTTTATCACGGAGATGCTGCTGTATAAGTCTTCCCTCTGTCTCATGGCAACTGCTTTTCTTTCCATAGACTGCAGTCATCACATTGCAAGGTTTACTATCTTCCATTGTAACTGCCTCAAACCTGAATTGAATCCAGCCTCTTCTCAAGTTCAGCCATCTTTTCTCATCCATGGTTGAATTTCAGTATTTGGAAGGCCCACTCTTGATGAATATGGTGAGAGTTGACCCAGTTATGTATGTGATCCTGCTTTCTTCCCTTTCCACCATTTTCCATAGCAACCCAAAGAAGTCCCTGCACCTGACCCAAAGACCTGGATGACTGAGAATCTCCATAGACATCTCCCTGCACCTGAGCTATCTCTGTAGACAGAGGAAGCAGAAAGTCAGGAGAATAAAGCCCAGCCTAAGCACTTACATGTGCCTAATATACCTTTCCACTTCTGTGACCCAGACCACTGGCAGATGTTTGGGGTAAGTGAATTCTTCCCCCACCCATCCCTAAGGAGACTTACCAGACTTCAATGCTGGGATCCTTAATCTGTTCATTTATGTTGGTTTCTTTAGTAAAAAAAGATCAGATCTTGAGTTCAAGAAGCACCTTGCAATATCTGTGGGTCCCAGACAGTTACCCAGTATTGTAATACTAACTCCAGCACATCGCCAGTTCTTGAGATCTAAGCTACTACAATGCATGAGCTGTATATTCTGATGTAGGGAAAGTATTTGGAATGGTTGGATCTCCCTGTCATAAGATGTTACAAGTTGCTATAATTTGGGTGAGCTGTTGGAACAATACCTGCATTTTGCTCAAAAAAATGTTGAGACTCCAACAACTTATCTAAAGAACATTGGTTTTGGGGTAGAATAAAAAACAAAATAAGCAAGAATACTTTCAACAAATACTGGTGTATAATTTGGACCCTATATATAGCTGTGAATTAGTGTCTTGATAAGAACAGGACTGTGCATTACTTCTGACAGTGATTTTCTTCCTGTTTTCCAGCAATTTGGAAAAATCCTCAGCATGGAGATCATCTTTAACGAACGTGGTTGAAAGGTACTGCCTGGAGAAAGGCCTCCAAAGGAAGGTTGTGGATTGTCTATGTTCTGTGAGCAGAAAAAAAGTGCAGGATTGGCTGATGGCAGAAACAGTCAAGCTTTCAAGCAATGCAAACTCAGTGCAAGGTTGCATTGATTTTAGGAATCCTACTAATCTAGCCCAAGGTTTTGCACGCACAGTCCAATCGCGTGCGACAACCCAGGAGCAGACACAGCAAACAGTGGTTTGTAACAAATGGTGGTTTATCTACAATGTCTACAATGCTATACAAATATCACTAGGAACAATATACATACACGTGCTACAAGCAGAATCCAACAAACAGCAAATACAGCAGGAAAGGAAAAAGAAAAGAAGACACACTAGAAGAGCCTCCCCTTTTTTACACAGGCTCTTAAAGAGATAACAGCCAAAGACCCTGCTGACTCATTCCCATCATTGCATCAGCTGGTCAGCTCTTAAATCATCACCTTGACACTCCTCCCACTTAAAGCTGAACAGCTGTTAACTGGAATGTTTTTACATACTCTTGATGCTTGCCTGCATTTAAAGGCTTAGTTAACACATCGGCTATATTGTTGTCAGTGGAACAATGCTGTAACTTTATCAGTTTATCCTTTACAGCAGGCATGTCAAACTGCCGGCCCACAGGCCAGATGCGTCACGCCGAAACCGTGCCCACCCCATTGCCGGCAATGGGAAAAAGTCCTGATACGTTGCGCGACGTCACGTGACGTTGCGAGTTTGACATGCCTGCTTTACAGCCTCCCTGATGTTACAATACTTTATATCTACATGTTTACTTCTGCTTCCGATACGTTCTCCCGTTGCCATTTTTATACATGCAACATTGTTTTCAAATACTGGTACAGCTCCTTGTACATCAATATGTACATCCCTTAGCAATTGAACATACCAGGTTATCTCAGAACATGCCTCGGACAATGCTATGAATTCAGCCTCAGCAGTTGACAGTGTTACTGAAGGTTATTTTCTGGATTTCCATCCAATTACAGTGCCGGCAAACTATCACAAACCCTGAGTTTGATTTTCTGTCCCGCATATCATTTGCCCAGTCACTATCTACTTAGCATTGTAATGATAAGTCACCAGATGGCCTTATCCTCAATCCTAGGTGTAGGGGTTGAATACGTGCAGCACACTGCCATATTCAGCACCCCCACACATCTCATAATTCTATACCCTTTGCTCCAATAAAGCAGCCTAAAGGTCACCCCCTTTTGACTTAATGCCTTACCTACTGAAATAGATAACAGGCTTAGTTCCTTCTTCTATCTTCCTGTCATTGTTCCTTATCTAGTTGTTTACCTTATAATATGTAACTAGAAAGTAATTGGTTAGATGAAAGAAGTATTCCATGAATCAGCAAATGTCAAACATCTAATGATTAAGAAAGCTTGTGTCTGTAACAAATAATATAAAAGCAATAAACACGACAGAGGTCGTCAGCTTCTGCTCACAAGATGCGTGTGACTGCTTCTTAGCGACAACACCTAGGTCCATTGTTTCTTTTAAATATCTTAATATTCTTTTAATCCCCAACCAGTGTTGTTGTTTGGGTGCTGAAGTGTGCGGACTCAAAATGTTAACCGCACTGGCTATATCTGGTCTTGACCACTGGGATAAATACAATAAGCTACCTATAGCTGATTGGTACACTTCTTGGTCATATTCTATGTCGTTTTCTGTTTGTACATCATTCTGGAAGCTTGGTGTCATAGGAGTTAATACACTGTTACATCCTAGCATATCATACTTTTCTAACAGCCGTTTTATTTTCTTTGTTTGGCTTAACACATATCCTCCCTGTTGTGATTTTCTTATCTCCACACCTAAGTAATTCCTTATTTCTACTAGGCTTTTTAATTGGAACTTCTTTTTCAGTTGCCTGGCAAAGGAGTAAACCTGGGAGCGGTTCTTAGCAATAAAACAAAGGTCATCAACAAACGCTAACAGCAAACACTCTGCACCCTTATACTGTGCAGTGTATAAACATGGATCTGCCTTGCTGCTTCTAAATACTACCCTTCTGAGAGCAGCATCTAAGCACTGATTCCAGTTTCTTGCTGTTTCAACCCATATATGGCTTTATTTAATTTATATACATATCCAGGGTGCTTAGTTGTTAAAGCGTGCACAGTCTTATTGTGCGAGACAACCCAGGAGTAAACACAGTAAACAGTGGTCTATATTAAATGGTGGTTTATCTTACACTATCTACACTATCATACACCAGGAACAATATACATACACATGCTGATACAGCAGGATCCAACAAACCACAGTTACAGCAGGAAACGGAAGAGAGAGAACACATCAGCGGAGCCTTCCCTTTATACAAAGGCTCTTAAAGAGACACAGACCCTGCTGAGTCGTTCCCATCATTACATCTTAAATCTTACATAAGCTGGTTAGCTGTTAAATCAATACCTTGACACTCCTCCCATTTAAAGCTAAACAGCTGTTAAGCCAAATGCTTTTACATACTCTTGATCAGGGGTCTTCAAACTTGTCCCTTTTATGACTTGTGGACTTCAACTCCCAGAATTCCTCAGCCAGTGTGCCTGGCTGAGGAATTCTGGGAGTTGAAGTCCACAAGTCCTAAAAGGGACAAGTTTGAAGACCCCTGCTCTTGATGCTTGCCTGCATTTAAAGGCTTGGTCAACATATCGGCTATATTGTTGTCAGTGGAACAATGCTGTAACTTTATCAGTTTATCCTTTACAGCCTCCCTGACGCTACCATATTTTATGTCTACATGTTTGCTTCTGCTTCCGATATGTTTCCCCGTTGTCATCTTTATACATGCAACATTGTCGTCAAATATTGGCACAGCCTCTTTTACATCAATATGTACATCTCTTAGTAATTGGACATACCAGGTTAATTCAGAACATGCTTCAGACAATGCTATAAATTCAGCTTCAGCAGTTGACAGTGCTACTAAAGGTTGTTTTCTGGATTTCCATCCAATTACGGTGCCAGCAAACAATATCACAAACCCTGAGTTTGACTTTCTGTCATGCATATCATTTGCCCAGTCACTGTCTACATAGCATTGTAATGATAAGTCATCAGATGGTCCTATCCTTAGTCCTAGGTCCATTGTTCCTTTTAAATATCTGAATTTTTTTTTTTATCCCTAACCAGTGTTGTTGTTTGGGTGCTGAAGTGTGCCGACTCAAAATGCTAACCGCACTGGCTATATCTGGTCTTGACCATTGGGATAAATACAATAAGCTACCTATAGCTGATTGGTACACTTCTTGGTAACATTCTGTGTCGTCTGCTATATCATTCTGGAAGCTTTGTGTCATAGGAGTTAATACAGTTACAGCCTAGCATATCATACTTTTCTAACAGCTGTTTTATTTTCCTTGTTTGGCTTAACACATATCCTCCCTGTTTTGGTTTTCTTATCTCCACACCTAGATAATTCTTTATTTCCCCTAGGCTTTTTAATTGGAACTTCCTTTCAAGTTGCTTGAAAAAGGAGTCAACCTGGGAGCGATTCTTAGTAATAAAACACAAGTCATCAACATAAGCTAACAGGAAACACTCTGCATTCTTACACTGTGCAGTGTACAAACATGGATCTGCCTTGCTCCTTCTAAATCCTAACTCTTTGAGAGAAGCATCTAAACACTGATTCTAGTTTCTTGCTGTTTTAACCCATATATGGCTTTATTTAATTTATATACATATCCAGGGTGCTTAGTTTCATAACTTGGGGTGTGTGCCATATACAGTATATGTCTTCTTCTAACTCTACGTTTAAATATGCAGTGGTGATATCAAAATGATATATGGTATAACTGCATGCAGCTGCTAAAGCCAATGCTAGCCTTATGGTCTCACCTCTTACTGTTGGTGCAAACACTTTGTCATAATGAACATTTTTTCTCTGTGTAAATCCCTGTGCAACTAACCGTGCCTTGTGCTGCAGTTCATTGTTGTGTAAAACCTTCTTTTTATATACCCATTTACACCCCACGGCCTTTTATCCTTCTGGTAATCTCATGGGGGTAAAAACCTGATATACATTCATAGAGTCCATTTCTCTGTCCATAGCCTCCTTCCATTTGTCCTGTTCTGCCTTAGGCAGCGACAACATCTCTTGGTAATTACAGGGTTCATACCTAACAGTACACACTCTAACCCCACTTAAGGAGAAGCGATCAGGAGGTACACCTTTATTGCTACATTCAGACCTCCTCGGTATCATCTGTTCCTGTGATTCTGTGACCTCTCTCTTTATCTCAGGTCTATCGTCTTCTATTTCTACTATTTCTGACCTGCTGTCCTGTTCCCTCTTCATTGGGCTTTGTGTAGCTTCTCCTTCCTGAGAACTAGTGCTACGCGTTGGCATGAACACCTCAGTATTAGCATGCACCCTGTCCCAATTATTCTGTTCTGCAAAACTAGCGGACCGTGAAATTACTACCTTTTTTGTTCCATTTGTGAATCTATAACTTTTGGAACCTGGCTCATATCCAACAAACCTAAGTTTCTTGGCCTTTTTCTGTCCCTTTCTTCTGGTGCCTTTGGGAATATGCACCCAGGCATAACTGCCAAATGTCCTTAGGTGAGCCAATGAAGGTTTCCTTCCACATAACAGGTAATATGGAGTTTCATTTATGGCAACACTCCATACCCTGTTTATCAAATAGTTGGCTATTTTCATGGCTTCCCCCCAGTACAATCTACTCATTCCTGCATCTGCTAGCAGTGAGTCTTTCATGGTTTGCAATACGCCATTCCTTCTTTCAGCCACTCCATTTTCTGCTGGCGAGTACGGATTCGTACATCTATGCCTTATGCCTAAGTTCCTCAGCCACCTTTGGAAATTGTCAGACATGAACTCTGTTCCCCTGTCTGTTTGCAGCTGGCATACTTTACGGCCATATCTTCACTCTACAAAGTTCACCCATTGCCTGAACTGTTGTAATACCTCTGTCTTGCTTTTTTAACAGATAGCAAAACCCGTATCTAGTATAATCATCCACTATGACTAGTGCATACCTAGCTCCTCCTAGAGAGGGTGCCATAGGGCCAATTAAATCAGCGTGCACTAACTGCAAAACTCTGTTGTTTGCCTTGAGCTTTTCTTACTCACAGGATACACCCTGGACTTTGACTCTTTACAAACAGGGCAATCTAAGTAAGTACTGCATTTCTTAATGTTTAGTCCCTCACCTAGGTCTGGCATCTTTTGCAGCACTCTGAAACTTGCATGACCTAACCTCCTGTGTAGTAAATGTACACAATTATCGTGCTTGGGAGTGTTTGTAAGTGTCCATGGACAACCATTCTTTTGCTTCCCTAGTATGTATAAATTATCCTGCTTAACACTTCGTACACAAATCCTACCACCTTTCCTGATGGTGTATTGTCCTTTAGCAAACAGTATTTCATACCCTTTATTATCCAAACTTGAAATACTTAACAAATTTTGATCTACGTCTGGTACATACAATACATTGTCCAATGTTTCCCCAATATCAGGTACATAAACTTTACCTTCCCCTTTAACAGCAGACCATTGTCCATTAGCCAAACTAACAAATGTTTGCTTAGCTGGTCTCAAGCTAGAAAACTTTTGTGGGTTGTTTACAATATGCTGACTCGCCCCACTGTCCAACAACCAAGTGTTTCTAGTGTTCTCAGTCAATGTTGCTTCCAGGGAAAATAATGAACCATCCTTCGTCGGCTGCGTAGCTCTACGACCTTGTCTCGCTGTTCCTCTGTTTCTCCTCTCAGGGCAGCGTCTCTGGATATGCTCTGTAGAACCACACGTGAAGCAGCGTTTCACCATGTAAACGTTCTCAGCTACTCTGCTAGCACCTTGGGACGTTGCAGTTTTAGACCTGGGCTGTGCGTTGTCGCCACCTCTTCTCTGCTGCCTCTCCAGCCATTTCTGTTCCTCCTCCAGCAACTGGCCAGTCAAATAACTCATGGTTAAGTCCCTCTCTTGCATAGACTCTAAACTAGTCACTAGAACGTCCCATGAATTGTCCAACGAACTGAGCACCATATACACCTTGTGTGCCTCAGTAAAAGTCATTCCTCTTACTTCTAGCTCTAGGAATGTCTTTCTCATGGACTGCAAATGCGTAGACATGCTCTTTCCTGGTCTCAGTTGGGCCTTATACAGCTTCCTTGTCAGCATTACTTTGCTGCTCGCAGTCTCTCTAATGTACACACTGCACAAAGCTTCCCAGCACTCTTTAGCAGACTGGAGACCCCTCACGTTATCAGCTGGCTATCCTCCAAATTCAGGATTATGCTGGCCAACGCTTTTTCATTCCTTCTCCAGTCCCCATCATCCAGGGCTACTGGTGGATCAGTAACTAACTTCCACAACTCCTCCCTTCGCAGGTACGTTTCCATCTTCACACACCAGGAGAGGTAGTTTGTCTCATTCAGCCGAGACACTATGAAACCTCCTCCCATTACAGTGACAGAGTCCATGTTGCCTGCTTCCTCTAACAACCACTAACCACAAACAAACCATGAAGTACAACCCCTCTGGCTCTGGGACAAGCTCTCATTGGGTTTCTCTTCTCTCTGGGCCCATAACCTGTCAGAGTGCGCACAGTCCTATCGCGTGTGACAACCCAGGAGCAGACACAGCAAACAGTGGTTTGTAACAAATGGTGGTTTATCTACAATATCTACAATGCTATACAAGTATCACTAGGAACAATATACATACACGTGCTACGAACAAAATCCAACAAACAGCAAATAAAGCAGGAAAGGAAAAAGAAGACACACTAGAAGAGCTTCCCCTTTTTTTTACACAGGCTCTTAAAGAGATAACAGCCAAAGACCCTGCTGACTCATTCCCATCATTGCATCAGCTGGTCAGCTCTTAAATCATCACCTTGACATTGCCTTGACACATTTTGTGATACTGGGGACAACTGTTAGAATAATGTTCCACCTTAGTTTGGAGACAACATAAAATGCAAAGTTTGTGAGTGGCAAAATTTATTTAAAAGCTCCTGAATGCCAGGTATGGCATCTCCCTATACCATTTTGTTGTTGTTGTGATGGTTTGGCCATATAGAGATGGTAAAACAAAAATATGGTGGAAAAGTGACTGGGTCATCAGGAAGAGAAAAAGCAAGAAAGTAATGGTTGTGTAGGTTGATGAGAACTTCACAGAGAAATAGGTGAGAAGCTTAATAAACAAAAGGTAATATATGAAATAACATAGACTTAGAGGAAGCAAGTAATGATTCCAGAAACACAAAGGAGGGGTAGAGCGATTAATATCATGCCTTTAATTTCTTTGGCTTACTATTTCTAATTCCCTTCCTGTTGCTTGATATGTGTTTCTATGTGAATGTAGTCCCAACACATTTATTGGGCCCACAGATGGGCAAGGCAGCTCTAACAATTTTTTGTTGGGATGATATCCAATTCTTGCCTGTCTCTTCAGACAAGATGCTTGATTCAGAGTATTTCAGGGTGAATTTTGGCTTGAAGTTTAAAGCCAAAATAGAGAACTTTGTACTACCATTAGCACAGGAATGAGATCCCAAAAAGCTCATGAATCTCTAAATTTGTAGAATATAATCAATGCATGCTCCAAGGTTGCTGAATTCAAAAAGGTCTCAGGATTGGCAGCAAGATCAATAGGAGAATTACTAGGATTGAAATGCTTTGGATTTGAAACAAAATGCTGCTTCAGAGTGCCGCGAGAGAGCCTGTCAGTCGATCAATCAATCAATGTTTTTTCAGTCATAGACTATCAGATAAAAGTCAAAAGTCACAATTAATTGGGATAAAAAGGAAAAATATAATTGTTCTAAAATATCTAAAAAGGATTAGAGTAAGCGTGGTATACTGTGCAAACTATAGAACAGTAATTGACTGTGGTCAAGGAAATAAAATCAGATCCATCTGATAATAACAACTTAAGATAAAACAAATATCAACTTAAGATAAAACAAATCAGAATGATCAGAACATTTAGTAAAGAATGGATATAATTCCTGGTAAGCACCTGCGTAGAGAGGGCATTGTAGAATGACGTATTCCATCATTTCAGTTATTCCTCCACTGCATGGACACCTTCTGTTTAAAGGAGAGAGATCCTGTCTGCAACTCTTTAAAGCAACCACATCTTTTCCCAGGATCACATGGCAACTGCAGACTACTCCTTTTTATAATTTAATGTGAGTACTGCAGTGCCATGTAACTCACTTCTGATTGCTTTTGCAATGCAAGTCAATCTTTCCAATTTGCTCCACAGTGACACAGATCTTCCGTTCTCTTAGGGTTTGGGGTTTGTCACCTTTGAAAACAGCCAAGATGCAGATCGGGCATGAGAGAAGCTAAACAACAGCATTGTGGAAGGGAGGAAAATTGAGGTGAGATGAGGTTGTATTTACCTACTTTTAAGAACTGCTAAGGACCAAATGATTTTTTACTTTGTCCTGATACATAAAAACACATACCTCAAAGAGGGTATACTTTCTTTTTTACATGACTGTAAGTACTTGGGGCTAAGGCAAAGCACTCTGAGATTCTCACATGTCCTCCCCACTCCAGATCTCTTTTTCAACTTCCAGAGCTCCCAACTGTGGAGTGGGTAGTGTTTTTCAGCCTTTTTTTGATTTGGGAGATTTGGGGTTTTTAAGAGATTAAAAGATATCATAAACTTGTAGAAGCTTAAGACATATTTCATACTTCCAGCCCCACCCCAATCATTAATTCTGATTTGGGGAAGGTTAAGGAGCCAAAAGACCCAATGACGAAACTGACCAACAAGATTAACAAAACCCTTAAAACGTTGCAGGAACTAAATCAAATCACCAAAGAGGAATATCAGAGAATGAAAGCAACCACCCCAAATGCCTCAAACAAAGCTGCATCAGAACACTGTTCAGGAGAGCGGAATCCCATTACAACACCACGGAAGCCAGATCAGCAGAACAAAAACACTTATACAAAGTCTTGGAGAGAAATGGATACCCACGAATCTGCATCCTGAGATCACTAAACAACAAACAATACAAACACCCAAAGCAACACAACAGCTACAACAGGAACAACAATGACCAGACGAATCACAATTCCCTACATACAGAATGTTTCAGAGATGACAGCAAGACTACTACGCCAACATGACCTCACAGTAGCCCATAAACCAACCTCAACTCTCAGACGGACCCTGTCAAAACCTAAGGAGCAGACAGAAACAAACCAAAGATCAGGCGTCATATACCGAATCCAGTGCAGCAACTGTGAAAAGAACTATGTGGGCCAAAAAGGAAGAAAGCTATCTACTAGACTGCACGAACACTTCCTGGCTATCAAAAGACACGACCCACTATCCCTCATGTCCGTCCACGAAGACTCAGAAAGACACAAGTTTGATCTAACCGGGATCACAGTTGTAACCCAAGGGTAGAAAGAGAATTCCTCGGAAGCCTGGTTCTCCACCAATAAGTCAATAAACAGACAATCTACCAACCACTGAGAACGAAAGAACTACTTCAACTGCAGGCCTGAAGGCAGCATTTAAAACATCTCAGTCAAAAGTATGCCTTAATCATTTGCCAGGCTTAACACACCCATTCCCCACTACTACCGAAAAACCTTGCAAAAAAGTATTGAAAATGTTGGCCCTGTCCAATCCAGTGATGTTATTGTGAGGTACACAATAAATGTACATGTTGTAATTTTCCATTTCTGCTTAAAGGAATAGGCATATAGAGGCACTTAGCTAAGGTACTTTTAGGAAAGGAGATGTAGTAAGCTGGAGGAATAGAGAGGAACTATATACACTGACTCAAAGCATACTTTTAGAATAGTGCACACTATTGTAGAATAGCATATAGTTTATGAATAACATATTATTCAATTTATATAAAGTTTATTCTTTATAAAAACTGCCTAGAGTTAGTATTTTAAAGTAGTATAACTATGAACCAAAGTGTAGCCATGTTTAACCAAAGTATGAACTCTGTTACATACATAGCTTCTAGATGAAAAGCAGGCATTCTTATAGATAAACAGGGGAAGACATAAATCCTTTATAATTGCAATTATCCAGTTTGGGTAGCAGTTCACCTTGTAGATAAGCTACACCCTTAGTTAGCAGGATGTTACAAATCATGCCACAGACAAGGAAGGGGAGATAAGACAGGAAAAGGGGCTTTTGATCTAATAATTGGAGGTTTTGGTAATTGTAATTGTTGCTAGGCGGTTGAAAATCATGTGACTAATTCAGACCTATCAACTGGGTTTGAAGAGGAAGGATGTGGCGTAATTCTACAGGACAGGATATAAAAGTCTATGCTAAAATTGATTCAAGTGTGGTCTCTGGGATTTGCAATTACCAAGAGATCCACCAGCTTTCGCAAAAGCTTTAATAAAACTTGTTTTGTTTTCCAACACCCTTGGAGTTGAATTTTTATTCCTCACATTATGATGTCACTGGCCATGACTCTCTGGGCAGAGGAAGGATGATGGTGGTGGTGGTGATGATGATGATATACCTCTAGTCACAAGAAAGCTGCCAGTTCTTACCAACACAGTGCTCTGCATCTTTGTTTTTTTATTTACTCCCATACATTATGGCTAGGCTTGTGCAACATGCTGGTATAGACCTGCTCAGCTTGGTTAGCTTTTTGTGACTTAGTGTGTTGTGCAAATGCAGCCAATTTGGTTTCTTTATGGCTCTTTGCTGGATCCAAATGCTTAGAAAAGTCTCATTTTTCAAAAATATTGTACAAATTCAGAAAATGATTTAGTTCAGTAACCAGGTTAAGAGTGTTGGATAAACCCATCTTATATCTTCCAATTAGTTTTTGTTACAGTACTGCTGCCAGGCTGAGCTGGCCATTTGGCCAGCTCTTCAGAAGAGCCTTGGCAAGGTATAAAAAGGCCCTTATGCTGAAGTGCAGACAGTAGGACATGGTTCTACAGTAGGACATCAAGGATGCAGCTGTAGAGGTGGTCAACAGTATAAAGTGTCTGGGGGTGCAGATAACTAACAATCTGAATTGGTCTCTCCACACGTCATCCTTAGTGAAGCATGCAAACCAGTATCTGCATTTCCTGCGTTGGATGAGGAGAGCACATCTCTCTCCTGTCCTGGCCACTTTTTACAGAGGCACGATTGAAAGCATTTTAACAAACTGCATCACTGTCTGGTTTGGTGGCAGCAGTGCCTCAGATAGAAAGTCCATACAGAGAATAGTAAGGACAGCTGAGAAGATCATAGGAAGCTCGCTCCCTGGTATTCAGGATGCTGCTTATAAACGCTATGTGCTTAGAGCTCAAAGCATTATTAGAGACCCCACACATCCACTTTACGGTCTGTTTCTGTTGCTCCCCTCTGGGAGGAGGTTTCGAAGTATTTCTAGCAGGACTACCTGATTCTGTAATAGCTTTGTTCCCTATGCCATCCGTCTGGTAAACTCGCAAGATTCGTTTTTCTCGCCATGCACATGTATACATAACCCGAACTAGACTGTTGTTTCTCTTTGTCATATAATATATGTGGGTATTGTAATGTATTGGCCACAACTGTTTTAAATCACTTGCTTAATGTCTGACCTACATTTCTGTATTGTTTAACAGTTGCTGTTACTGAAAGCCAGACTGGCTGTCTCCAAGTTGATAATGAGGTTTGGGGCGGGAAACTGTTACTTTAAATCTATTGGTTGCCACCTAGAGGCTAACTGTATAAATAGCTGTGCAGCAGCCTTTAGGGCTGCTTCTGTTCTGAGTTAATAAACGTGTTGTTGTTTCAACACTCTGCCTCATTCAATGCCTAAAGAACCGAAGATATAACAGTGGCGACGAAGGTGGGATGTGCTGCTTCATTGAGAGAGCTTGAAGTCACTAGGGGGTGAGGTCAGCACAGAGCCTGACAGGAACTACGTTCCCCCACCCTCGGTCTGCCAGCAAGCCACTCTGGAGACCACCACGCCCTAAGGATCCGTCCTAGGGCCTACACAGAAGCCAGCAGCGCAAGGCACTGAACAAAGAAACAAACCACCATGGCAAAGGTCGGGAAGCTCGAAGAATTCGACGTAACTCACCCAGAGAGATGGGCGTCCTACATCTCCCGCATCGAAAATTACCTCCGCGCCAACCAGGTCGCCGAAAATGGATTGAAGGCACATTCCTCTGCGTGTGCGGCCCCGCCACCTTCGACATTGCAGAGAACCTGGTCGCTCCGGCGCCGCTCGAATCGGTCACCTACACGGACTTGAAAAAAAAGCTCCGAGACCACTTCGAGCCCAAGTTATCTGTTATAGCGTGGAGGCACGCTTTTGAGCAGCGGGAGCAAAAACCCGGCGAGTCTGCAACAGAATTCATTGCCGCTCTTCGTCAAGCGTCCCGACTCTGCAATTTCGCGGATTTGGAGGAGAGACTACGAGACCGCTCAGTCTGCGGACTCCGGAATCGAGAGCTCCAACAAAAACTGTTCGCTAAGGAGACTCTCTCACTACAAGAGGCCTTGAAGGAGGTCATGACAGACGAAGCCGCTGGAGGGGCCGTTAAAGCGCTGCGGCCCTCCAAAAGCGCACCAAGCACCGAAGCCGTCCACCACGAGGACGCCGAGCGGATGGAAGACACCGACTCAGACTACGAAGTCGACCAGCTACGAAAGCACCCGGAGAAGGGACCGCAGCCAGCTGGGAAGGCAGTTCCATTCCTTAAATGCATGGGCTGCGGAGGCCGCCATCAATGTGCGGATTGCCGATTCCGAACTGCAATGTGCTGGGCCTGTGGCAAACCAGGCCACATCGCCGCCATCTGCCGAGGTCATCAGAGGGACCGCCCGAAAGAAGACGCATTCAGGAGAGGTACCAGGGCCCCGGGTCAACACCGAGTAGGGTTCTGCTCCAGCCGAAGGAGCGTATTCCGCACTGGTGCCCATCGCCCCCTAAAGCAGAAGCTTAGACTACAGGTCTTAGACTTCAGGGAGTTCAGGGAGTTCCATGCAAGATGGAACTGGACACGGGCTCAGCCATGTCCATCATTTCACAAGGAACATTCAGGCACCTATGCCATCGTAGCAACAGATGGGCCAAGCTCCGGCCGTCTAATCTACTACTCACAGACTTCCAAAACTCCCGAGTGGTGGTCAAAGGCGAAGCCACACTTCTGGTGGAATTCAAGGGGTTCAAGGGGCCACTAGATGTCGTAGTGGTGGAAGGCCAACGCACGAGCCTCATAGGGCTCAATTGGTTTGATGCATTGGGCATTCACCGAACACAAGCGGCAGATCTGCCTGCAGTCTGCCAAGTGTTCCCGGATGTTTTCAGCTCTAGTCTAGGGGAGTACAAGGGTCCTCGGATCGCCCTCAAGCTTGATCCTATGGTAACTCCAATACGGATCAAGCCTCGTAGAGTGCCTTTCGCATTAAAACCCAAAATCGATGCAGAGCTGGATAAGCTAGTGGAACAAGGGGTATTGCAGCCCGTAGACAGTGGGGTGTGGGAGACCCCCATAGTAACGCCATTAAAGGCCAACGGGGAAGTGCGAATATGCGCTGACTATAAGTGCACCCTCAATGGCACTTCAACAGCACGCGTACCCTGTGCCAGTTGTCAGCCATATTTTGGCGTCATTGCAAGGAGGCCGCGTGTTCACCAAATTAGATTTGGCACAGGCCTATCAACAATTGCCCGTGGATGAGGCCATGGCGGTAGCCCAGACCATTGTCACCCATAGGGGGGGTTTTAAGGTTAAGCGCCTACAGTTCGGGGTGAGTGTAGCCCCAGGGCTGTTCCAGGGAGTGATGGAGCGCACGCTCAAGGGAATTCCAGGTGTTTGCCCCTACTTCGATGATGTCCTCATTGCTGGGGAATCGGTTGAGATTCTGGCTGAACGGCTTAAGGCCGTCCTTCAGCGGTTCCGCGATGCGGGACTTAAACTAAAAAAAGAAAAGTGCAAGATTGGGGTAGAGTCAACCGAGTTCCTTGGTTTCCGCATCGATGCCGAAGGCATTCATCCGGCGGAATCCAAATTAAAAGCAATCCAGCAGGCCCCAAGGCCGAAGTCAAAGGGAGAGCTTCAGGCTTTCCTAGGCCTTTTGAATTTTTACCATGCCTTCCTCCCAAACAAGGCTGCAGTGGCAGAGCCATTACACCGGCTCTTGGATAGACAAGCTCAGTGGCAGTGGACCAGTGTCCATGAGAGTAGCTTCCAAGCAGTCAAATCACTGCTGTCGTCGAACTCAGTTCTCACTCATTTCAATGAGCAGCTGCCTGTCTGCATTGCATGTGATGCATCCCCATATGGGGTTGGGGCTGTGTTAAGCCACTTAATGGCTGATGGGAGGCAGAAGCCCATCGCATATTACTCCAGGACCCTATCGTCCGCAGAGCGCAACTACGCGCAAATTGACAAGGAGGCTCTGGCCACTGTGGCCAGAGTTAAAAAGTTCCATGACTACTTGTATGGTCGCCAGTTCACAGTCTTCATGGACCATAAGCCACTCCTAGGGTTGTTCACCACAAACAAACAGACACCTCAGATTTTGTCTCCTTGAATGCTGAGGTGGTCTATCTTCCTGTCAGCCTACAGCTACAGGATGATTCACAAACCAGGCAAGGAAATGGGCCATGCAGATGGCCTGAGCAGGTTGCCCCTGCCACATGTGGAGCCAGATCCAGCTCCGGCTGCACGCATCCTGGCTATCCAGGATTTGCCAGAATCTCCCCTTCACACTGGGGACATAGCTGCTGAGACAGCAGCTGACAAAACACTGAGTCATGTGCTAAACTGGGTACACACAGAATGGCTGGACAAATGTCCAGGGCCAGAATTTCAGAGTTTCTTCATGAGAAAAGATGAGCTTTCAGCTCATAAGGGGTGCATCCTTTGGGGAAGTAGAGTCATAGTGCCGACCTCTTTAAGGCCCAGGGTCCTAGAGTCTCTGCACGATAGTCTGGATGAAGGCACTTGCAAGGAGCTACCTTTGGTGGCCAGGGCTAGATAAAGCCATCGAGGCCCAAGTACATGGTTGCTACACGTGCCAGCAATCCAGACCGGAGATGCCGCAAGCCCCTGTCCACCGATGGGAGGACACACACACACCGTGGTCAAGAATCCACATCGATTTTGCCAGGCCCTTTCAGGGACAGCTGTTTCTAATAGTGGTAGATAGCCATTCTAAATGGTTAGAGGTCACACCAGTCCCTACTATGACTACTGCCAGGACCATCCAGGAACTGCGCAGAATCTTTGCAACACACGGACTTCCAGACGTGTTAGTATCTGACAATGGGGCTCAGTTTACCACTTCTGAATTCCAGTCTTTCCTCAGGGCAAATCTAATACGGCACACCACGTCGGCTCCCTTTCACCCGGCCTCGAACGGCCAAGCGGAACGCATGGTCCGCACAACCAAGGAATCACTAAAATGGATTGTCACAGGGGATTGGCACCACAGACTGGCAGATTTTCTATTCTGCCAACGCACAACTCCCTGTACCGCCACGGGCAGAAGCCCTGCTGAACTCAGATGGGGCCGTTTGATCACCAAGCTGGACAGGCTGCACCCCGACCGGGTTGCCTCGGACTCTGCTCAGCCAAAGGCACCTCGGAATTTGCAAGTGGGTGACCGGGTTTGGACCCGGAATTACGGGCAAGGGGCTTTGTGGGTGGCAGCCGTGGTTGTTAAGGTGTCGGGACCACTCTCTTATGAGGTGGTCCTGGAAGATGGGCGAGTCATTCGCCGGCACATTGACCAGCTGCGTCGGAGGCTAGTGAACCAGTCGCTGGCTCAGGCCTCTCAAGAGGGCCGCAGGCAAGGGCCGTGCGACAGCGGCCCAACAGAGGAGCTTGCATGCTCCAAAAGAACTCTTACTCAAGGAGACGGGGAAAAGGCCGTAGGAGAGCTTCCCCCGGACAGACAGACAGTATCCGCTGAACAGGACCGGCAAACTGCGCTGAGGGACAGCCCTGCATACTTTGCTGCACGATTGGACTTTGGTTTGGGCCGACCGGGACTGGCCAGCCAAAGGGACCCGAGTCAAACTGACTTCACTGGACCTCAGAGTCCTGGCCTACCCAGCCGGGCAGGCGAGCGGGTAGACCGGGAGACCCCTGCAACCCCTAGACGTTCAGAACGGTCAAGAAGGCCGCCTAAATATCTGCAGGACTATGTCCAGCAATTGAGAGTTTGAGCCATCTTGGGGGAAGGGGTGTAATGTATTGGCCACAACTGTTTTAAATCACTTGCTTAATGTCTGACCTACATTTCTGTATTGTTTAACAGTTGCTGTTACTGAAAGCCAGACTGGCTGTCTCCAAGCTGATAATGAGGTTTGGGGTGGGAAACTGTTACTTTAAATCTATTGGTTGCCACCTAGAGGCTAACTGTATAAATAGCTGTGCAGCAGCCTTTAGGGCTGCTTCTGTTCTGAGTTAATAAACGTGTTGTTGTTTCAACACTCTGCCTCATTCAATGCCTAAAGAACCGAAGATATAACAGGTATATGCATATTTATTTATTTATTTATTTTTGTCATATTTATGTAGTATATATCGGAGGTGGTGACCCTTTGAGAGCTGAATGCAACGAAATTTCATTTTAATGTATGCCGATTAGTGTACATTCAAAGTGACAATAAAGTTATTCTATTCTATTCTATTCTATTCTATTCTATTCTATTCTATTCTATTCTATTCTATTCTATTCTATTCTATTCTATTCTATTCTACATGAAAGATTTAGGCTTCAAATGTCTGGAACCTGGTGCAGAGTCCAAGGGGATAAAATACATCAGATGTCACCCTCCAAGTTCTGAGGGGGACCTCCATCTATCAAAAGGAAAATCTCCTAGCACTATCCCATTCTCCCCCCCCCCCAATTTTCCTGATAATTAGAAACTCTGATATTGGAGAAGCTAAAATGCATGCCAGGAGAAATTATTGATCTATCTTCTCTACACTTGACACCAACCAAATATTGGGCTTCTACATCCAGAATTCCTAGCAATGGCAATGCTGTCTGGGAGGTGAGGTCTATGCAACTGGAGGGTGCCCAGGCTAAAAAAGGTTGCTTTAGTTCCTAAGCCCCACTATGCCTCTACTGTGCTTTCAATTGTGGAGGCTATATACCAGCAGGAAACTGTATGTAAAGTTAGCAGAATAGAAATGAATAAATAGGGCAGCTTGTAATGAGATGGAAATATTTAAGACCTGCAAGCATGCAGATTCCACAAAGGCATCATTTCTGCCCTGGCATTCTGTTGTTAGCATGGATTTGCAATAGTTTCCAGGGTTGGAGTACTCCAACTAACAAGACAGAATTACAGTACTTCAACCGGCTGTCCCCATCTTTCTAAAACATATGAATGTGCAAATGGCTTGGCATTTCCAGTCAAGGTTGTGCAGGTTCTGGTGAGCTGGGAGCTTGACCAGATATGTAGGGTGATTGGCAGGGCAAGAAGAAAGAAGATATGAGGCATATTGTTCATCTGATCTTTTTTTTTCTCTTCAGCTGAGATTTTAATTTTTCTTTTATTTTTATTCATCTGTTACTGTATATATTTATCTTTTTTATACATCTGTGGATTATAAACTATATCTAGAGGGCAATCAAAGACTAACACTGAAGAAAAAAATGTTTGGTTTATTTAAAAAAAGAAATTAAAAAATTCTTCTACATTTTTGTGAAATCTGAAAATGAAGTTCTTCCAGTATATATATATATATATTTAAAAAAACCTTTTAAAACTTAAATTTTAAAAACTGAAAATAAAAAAAACTGTAACTGAAAATTTTTAAATTTTTAAATTTGTAAATGAAGTTTTAGAATTTTTAAATTTAAACATAGAATTTTTTAATTTATTTTTTTGGATGTTTTTTTTACATTTTGAACATTTGGTAAACTTTTAATTTTTTAATCAGTAATGGAGCTGAAAGCTGAGCTGCTGGTTGCATCTGCATTGCATTTGAATTTCCCAGAGGCTGCTGGGAAGAGCTGCTAGCTGTGAGTTCAGGGGGACTGAGACGAAGTCCAGTGGAGCAAGGTAGAGGCCCGCCCGCCATTAGGCGTGCGAATCATATAACCAAAAATCTAAAACAGCAGTAGTACATTCAGGGTAAGTGCGTCTGTGATTGTGATTTGATTTTATTTTAGAATGTCTGGCTTAGTTCATTGCAATACTTGTTTTGCAGCTGTCTTTCGTGGTACTCTTTTCAAATTTGGATACTGTCCTATTTGTAAACAAATTACTAGTCTATGTGGACAGATTGCTTATCTAGAGTCTCTAGTCTGTGCTCTTCAGGCAGAAATTATGTCCAACTCAGCCATTCTGTTCTATTGAGCTGCTGCACTATCAGTCCCCTCTACCACAAAGATCCTGCAGGAGAAGGGCAGTATGGACAACCATGGGATCTGGCAGGGTGAGAGCTGTGAACCACAAACACAAAGCTTTTGCTGTGTCCCTGCATAACAGATACAGTGCCCTTGCTGACCTTAATAGGGATACTAAGGTAGCAGGTCAAGGTACTTGTGATGATGATAACTGAAAAGAGCAGGGGATTGTGGTCCGAGATGAAGAACTTCTTTTGGATGGGGGAAAGTGTGAATCAGGTATTACACATCAGTCATGCAAGAAGAGCAAGGCATCCAAAAAGAGAAGCCACCTTCTGGTTGTTGATTCAATTGTAAGGGATGTAAATTTAGGAAAGGATACGGAGGTTTTGAAAGAGGTCAGATGTCTGTTAGGTGCTACTGCCAGCAGAGACAAGAGGTGTATTTTTAAGATAGTCAAGAATGCCAGTAAGGACTGTGATGTTGATTCTACTGTACATCTTGGCACGAAGGATCTCTCCCAAAAAGATGTACTCTCTGTGCAGAATGATTTCCAGAACTTGGTGCAGGAACTTAGTAGGATAGGCTGTAGGCTTCCTTTTTCAGAGGTTTTACCAGTATATAAGGAACAAAAAGGAAAAGGCCAATGTATAGCAGAGTTCAATGTATGGCTAAAGGAGTGGTGTAAAGGGGAAGGCTTTGGTTATATTAGTCACGATGTCTGCAGCTGGTCCAATGAGAAACTGTACAAAACAGATGGTTTGCATCAATCAAAGAAAGTTGGAATTAGTTGGCATTAAATTCACAGATTTTCTGGAGAAACATTTAAACTAAACGGGGACAATGAGTTAATTGATATAGAACATTTCTGTCCCCAGCAATCTAAAATTAACAGGGTTATCAGTGCATGTAACATAGATGTTTGTGCGGATAAGAATATCAACCTTGCTGTCAATCAAAATCAAGCTTTTAATAGTGAGTGTCACACCAAGTGCACTAATCAAACAGGTGGTAAGGAAGTAGGGGAACTCAAGCACCACACAGGTTATGTAGAAAATAAACACAGGGTCAGTCAAAAAGGACTCAAATGTCTATACATCAACGCACAGAGTATGAGCAATAAACAGTGTGAATTAGAAATTCAATTAAATGAGGGCAGATATGATATTGTTGCCATTACGTAAACTTGGTGGGATGAAATCCACAAATGGAACATACAGCTAGAGGGATTTAATTATTTAAAAGAAATAGACCAAATAAAACAGGAGGTAGAGTTGCTCTCTATATAAGAAATAACTACATCTCTACAGAAATAGAGCACAATGATGATGAAAACTGTCTTGAATGCGTTTGGGTCAATATAAAAGGGGGGGCAATGACATTGCCATAGGTGTACACTATAGGCCACCCAACCAAACAGAGGAAATAGATGAACTTTTTGCAAGTCAGTTAACTAAGGTATGTAGGAAGCACATCATAATAGTAATGGGGGACTTTAACTAAACTGACATCAACTGGGAGACAAACTCTGCACCAAGTGGCAGATCAAACAGGTTCCTGACTACCTAGCAGACAACTTTGTCTCCCAAAAAGTAGAAAAGGGAACTAGGGGATTAGCCATATTGGACTTAATTCTCACTAACAGATGAAATTATAGAAGGTGTTGAAGCCACAGGAACCTTGGGGGGGAGTGATCATGCAATATTGGAATTCAACATTATGCAAGCACAAGCAATAGAACACAGTCAAACTAGAGTTTGGACTTTAAGAGAGTTAATTTCAATAAACTTAGAGAGACCTTGGGAAGGATTCCATAGATGAGAATCCTCAAGGGAAAAACAACTCAAGAAGCTTGTGAAATTTTAAAAAGTGAGATGCATGCTGGCTGAGGAATTCTAGGACTTGAAGTCCACCAGTCATAAAAGGGCCAAGTTTGAAGACCCCTGGTATAGGTGATACCTTGCTCAATAGTAGTAACTGTGAGAGGGAGCTCGGAGTCCTAGTGGACAATCACTTAAATATGAGCCAGCACTGTGCTGCAGCTGCCAAAAAAGCCAACACAGTGCTAGGCTGCATTAACAGAGGGATAGAATCAAGATCACGTGAAGTGTTAATACCACTTTACAATGCCTTGGTAAGGCCACACTTGGAATACTGCATCCAGTTTTGGTCACCACAATGTAAAAAAGATGTTGAGACTCTAGAAAGAGTACAGAGAAGAGCAACAAAGATGATCAGGGGACTGGAGGCTAAAACATATAAGGGACGGTTGCTGGAATTGGGTATGTCTAGTTTAATGAAGAGAAGGACGAGGGGGGACATGATAGCAGTGTTCCAATATCTCAGGGGTTGCCACAAAGAAGAGGGAGTCAAGCTATTCTCCAAAGCACCTGAAGGCAGGACAAGAAGCAATGGATGGAAACTAACCAAAGAGAGAAGCAACCTAGAACTAAGGAGAAATTTTATGAGAGTTAGAACAATTAATCAGTGGAACAACCTGCCTCCAGAAGCTGTGAATGCTCCAACACTGGAAGTTTTTAAGAAGAGACTGGACAGCCATTTGTCTGAAATGGTATAGGGTTTCCTGCCTGAACAGGGGGTTGGACTAGATCAGTGGTTCTTAACCTGGGCCATATCGCCCCCCAGGGGGAGATTTTGTTTTTCAGGGGGGCAATGGAACGAAAAGGGGTGATGCGGGGGCGAAGGAATGAAAAGGGGGTGATATGGGGGCGATGGAGCGAGAAGTTTTGGGGACACTTTTGAGACTTTTTCATACAGTGAATCGCTGTATATCTGTCATACAAAAACATCAGATCGCTTGCTATTAGTGGTGTGAGCGCGGTGATTTAAGAATGCGATTAACAAAAATGGTTCCAGACATCAAGAAATTGGCATCAGCTCACCAAGCACAAGGCAGCCATTGATGTTCTTTTTTTTTGCTTTTTGTGTACATACATTTTTTTTGTTAATAATTGTCTGAGCTTTTATAGTTGTATTTGCTGGCATTGGATTTCACGTTCCAGTTTGAGTTTTCGGCTTCGTTTTCGAATTTTTTTTATGCTCTGTAAAACATTTTGTGTGTCTCTTTGTATTGTACTTTTTTAGCGTGCACTCCAGTTCGATATTATATTTTCTTTGTGTCTTTTTAATCCTTTTTACAGTGTGCATGACTATATATACTTTCCTCAAATCTTAATTTAGTTTCATAGTTTTCGTCTTGAAATTCTTAGTTTTTCTTTTCGGGCATTTCACTTTCTTGCAATTGAATTTTGTTTTCAGTGGTCATTACATTTAAGTGTCTTGAATAAATAAGATAATAATGAAATACATGATTCACAAAGTTTGGGAATAAAGTGACGGGTGGCACCAAATTTTTCACACAGTTGAGATATGGGAAAAAGACTGGGAATAAATTATTTGCATCGATATGTCCTGATGACAATTTTAAAGAAAACAAAAAAAGTGTTTGCATAAATTGAAGAATTATTTCCTATGTTGTGATTGAGAGGTTATGTTGGGGGAGGGGGGCGATGACAACTTCCTCATTGGCTCAAGGGGGCGATTCGTTCAAAAAGGTTAAGAACCACTGGACTAGATGACCTCCAAGGTCCCTTCCAATATCATCATCATCATCATCATCATCATCATCATCATCATCTCTGGAGGAAGCGAGGGAGGCATATAAAAGCAAGCTGACAAAAAGCACATGAAACCTAAAGACTTTAAAGTTGGAGATAGGGTCTATTTATCTACCAGGTATTTGCAGTCTAGACATCCTTCCAAAAGGCTGGGTCCAAAGTACACTGGTCCCTTTGCTATCAAAAGACTTATTAATCCAGTGACTGTTGAGCTCAAACTGCCAAAAACCCTTAGACGTGTTCACCCGATCTTCCACTGCAGTCTCCTGAAACCAGAAATCACTTCCTCCCTATGTCCGAAACCACAACCACCTCCTGAGCCAATCATGATCAAAGGAGAGCAACATTTTGAGGTTAAGGAGATATTGGACTCTCGCAAACACAGAGGAAAAATCCAATATTTAGTGTCTTGGAAGGACTTCCCTCTCTCGGAAACTGAACGGGTGGACTCCAAACACGTTAAGGCGCCCAAACTGCTTAAAAAATTCCATGAACAATGTTCTGATAAGCCTGGATAACCATCCAACTAATTATGTATTCCATGTGTGTGTCTCCCTCCCTTCTTTTGTTTCCTCTGCAGGACTAACATCCTTGTCAAGGGGGGCAGCATGTCAGGTCTGCCATCTTTGACTTGGCCCCTTGCTGGCATCCTGCCATCAAAGGCAGGGCATAGGGAGATGAATAAATGGGCAATAAACATGTGTTAGTATGTGATGGGAAATAGGGAGGGGGGAAATGACAGTTGAGGAAGACCAGGGATGCTTTGAACAAGTTTGTGACAGCCTTCAAGGACACTGAGACACCGGAGCTGCTGGGAAAGGAATGTTGATTGCTCCAAACACCGGACATTCCCAAAACATCTAGACACCAACTCATTGGATGGTGTTGGGCTGGACAAGGGGGGTGGAATGGATTGACAGGAAAGGTTTGTATGTTTTCACACAGGAAATTCAATTCTAGCCTGACTATACTGCAGCCAGCATCTTTTAGTAAAAGAACCAATCAGTTCAACTAAATGGAGTCGAAGGTCTTTCTTTCCTAAGGGATCGGACTGGGGCAGGTCTGACATTAGGCTAGAACTGCAATTGTGGTCAACCCGGAGAGGAAGTTGCCTTTACCATGGGGACCGTGCACACAATGTCCGCTCAAGGATCAGGAAGAGATCGAAGCCTGGGGGGAGGTGTCTTTGAAACCCCCTCTGGGACTGGACCTCTCTGAATGGCTGGGAGACACAGAGAGCTGCGGTGACCCACCAAGTCCCCGATGGTCCCTTGGGGTTGGGAAGAAGGAAGACTGGGAAGAAAAACCCATGGGGATGACTTTCACCCATGGCAGCAGCGGAGTCTTTCTTTCCTAAGGGATCAGACTGGGGCAGGTCTGACAATAACCATCATGAAGAAGGCAATGGGTTCAAATAAATTTCTATCACTGCAGAACAATTTCTCCAGTGGAAGGAAGTCACAAAAATAATGGTCTATGACATTAAAGCCACAAAAGGGTAATGGATCCATGAGAGCCACCAGAATGGCATTGAATATCAATCTATTTACTGTATCCATGTTCCAGCTATAAACTGGAAACAGAATTTTGTATTCATAATACAGTAGAAGCATACAGCAAAGATCTACAAATTGCCACAAAGCAATCATAAGACATTGCAGCCAAAAGATAGGTTTCTACTGTATAGCTGCAGAAATCCCAAATGTCATTGGGCTAGGCATCCACATAAGAGTTATAGTTTTATCACCAGTCAACAAATTGGCCAACAGTTTGGGCAAGATGGTGGAGCTACAGCAAGCATCCAGCCAAGAAAAAATTGCTGAGAAAAAATACATTGGGGTATGAAGATGTTGATTTACCACAACTAGCAGAAAGATGAGAAGGTTTCCAGAAGGTGTCCAAGATTTCTGATGGTTATCATAAGCAAAATACAATTTTTTGAGGGAATGAAACTGAAGCACAACCCTCTGATAACATAAATAAGAAATGTTTTCCTTTGGTCAGTCCTTAATCATCTTGTTCTACAAGTTATATTATTCAAAAAGACCAAGGTGCGCTATATATAATATATACAGTATGATATCCCAGTAGGCAACTGGTACAGTCATAGATGTTCTAGTCAATTTCATCTGGTTAAAAAATAAGTCCACGTTTCATTGTTTCATCAGAGACTTCTTAGAAATGCAGTAATAGCTATAGAGAGCAGAACCACTGAAAGGGAGGAGTATTCTTACAATATCATAGTACACAGTAGCCAGTTTGTGTAGAAATGCTTACCCACAATGAAATGAACCATGAGGGGAGAGTTGCATCATGTAACGGTTGTAACCCAACACAAGTTAGAAATCACTCTTTTTAATGTGTAGCGGGAAAAGATAGGTGGAGGTGGTCTCTCTGGTGGGCCAGGGGCAAGTAGAACACATGATGCCATGTACTCCTGCCCTCAAAAACTGAAGAGTGGTTCATGCTGAAGTGTGGGCAAGCTGGTTGTGTGGGTAGCCCAGGGAGCTTTATTTTCTGTCTCCACTACTCCCTTCTTGATCACTTTTCATCAAGAAGGAAAGTAAAAACCTTAGCTGATCTGTGTCAATATGGCCGTTCTATCTACTCTTTGCTACCTCTAGACCTAGAGCCGTGGTGGCGAACCTATGGAATGCATGCCAGACTGGGCACGTGCGCCAGAGGGACGCTCCCCTCCCCCTCTCCACGTGTGCCTGACTAGTGGGAACTGGAGAGGGCAGGGAAACCGAATCTAGCAGCGCTCTCACGGGAACAGCTGTGAGAGCTGGGCAAGGAGAGGGGAACCTATAAAAGGAGCAGGTTTTGGCGGGAGTGCAGCGAGAGAGCGAGTGAGTGAGCAGACGGCCTTTGGAAGCGATGGTGGGCGTGAGTTTGGAGAAGACAAGTAGGATGCGGCGTCCGTTTGTGATTTGCAGAAGGCTAGCGGGGGAAGGAGGAAACGTGAGTTTGGACTTTGGAGAAAGGGAGAGAGAGAGGAAGGAAGGAGGGGAGGGAGAAGGAAGGAAGGCCAGGGCCGCCAGTGCCGCTGGGCAGATGCGCGGCCAGGACTGCTCAGGTGATGCCGCAGCCAGCCAGCCCTTCTGTGGGAGCACAGGGGAGGGGGGGAGAGCGGCTACCCCCGAGCACCGCGCCTGCCTCCCTTCGAGCTCCCTCTGCCTCTCCCCTGCCCTCCAGGCTGGGGCTGGTCAGATTCCCCCCGTGGGCAGCACTGCGTCTGCTGCCAGCCCATCCCCGGCCAGCCCTCCTCCTCCATCCTCCTCCTCCTTCTGCGGACGGACCGCGGCTTACTGAGCCGGGCGGTGCCTCTCCCTGCATGCGTCCTCAGGCGGAGGAGCCGGGCAGCTGCAGCTCTCGCTCCCCTCCGGCCTCCATGCGCCCGAGGCCCGAGCTCGGCGCGCCCGGCTGGCCGGCGATGGGCTGGAGAGCGCTGGATGGCGGCAGCTGCCCTGGGACGAGCGGTAGGCGGGGTGGGTGCTCCCGATGTCCGTGGGGGAAGAAGCAGTGAGGAGGCTCCACTCCCAGCCCAGGCACGGCATGGCAAGCTAGGCAGCAGCCCCACGCGCGTCCCCATGCATGAGCGCGCCCCCGACCTGCCAGGCAAGCGGAGCCGCGGCATCTGAGGCAGAAGAGCGCAGGCGGGCAGCCGAGGGCACGAGGAGCCCCGATCCCAGCACAGCCCCTCCCCACTCTCCTCCTCCCCCCCTCGGAAGAGCTGCGGGGCTCAGGAGCCTCCCCCCACACACCCCGGTCCCCAGGGCATGCTGGCTACCTTTCTCCCCGAAGGAAGGAGATGAGCCACCTTGGCAGCAGCTGCTGGGCATTGGACGGGCATTTTTCTAGTCCAGCTCCCCCCCCCCACACACACACACACGGTGACATGAGGGTGAGACAGACCGTGCCAATCCGCCTTGGTGCTGCTGAGCTGACACCCCTGACTCAAGAGGGGGGACCCCCTGCCCAACGTTCTGCAATTAAGAGGCTCTGGCAAGTGTCTGGAGGCGGAGTCAGAGGGCACTGAGCCCACCCAGATGGCCTCCAAGGACTGTTTGTATCATTGAAAGCTCTGTTATTGTGTTTTTGGGAGGTGGAGTGGGGGATTTTTATTTTTTGCCTCGTTTTGCTCTTTTAAAGAGAACGCGTCCCAACGCCCCCCTGCATAGCCAGAAGCCTTGCGCCATCGCCGTTCGCCTGCCGCGCTCCCCCCGCCCCTCTCTTTCCCTTCCTTTGAAACAAATAACCCCCCCCCCCAATCCTCCTGTTCCTGCCTTCTGAATTAAAACGAGAGAGAGCCAACTTTTTTCTTTTGTGGTCTTTACATATTTAAACTGCAGCTAGAAGGAAGTGGGGAAGAAAACCATCATGAGACACTCTTCTGTTTTAACTTTTTTTCCTTGTCGCTTTTTGGAGTTTTCATCCTGCTTTCGTGAGAGGGCAGCATTTGGGAGGGGGTGTAGCTGCCCCCTTCCCCCCCCAAGCCATCAGCTGAGCAAGACGCCCTCCTGCCCACTGCCCCACCCACCAGAGACCCCCTGGATCTCCCCCAACCCTGCCCGGCCCCCACAGGCATCCCTCCCCAGAAGCAACATCGAGCTGGCCACGCCCACCCTGGCCACGCCCACCCACGCTGCCATGACCACTGTAGCCACGCCCACCCAGTGGGCCACGCTCACCCGGCACCCAGTGATACATAAGTGGGTTTTGGGTTGCAGTTTGGGCACTCGGTCTCCAAAAGGTTCGCCATCACTGACCTAGAGAATGTGAAAGCCAAGAGTCTTCAATATTGCATGGAATAGTCCAACTTTGGGAATATACTGTAAGCTTCTGCTGTCTTGATTTCTGCATAAAGGAAAATTGTTTCCCTTTAGTCCATCTTTAATCACCTTGTTCTGCAAATGTTTTTCTTCAAACAATATATAATATTCCAAGGTCATCTGTGACCCAGAGAAAGAGATATTCCATTGCAACTATCCAAAAGATTACCTTTCCTAAAAGACAATACCTTTCCTTTAGTTGTCAAGAATGAGCTAAAGAGGAAACCTTTACTCTCTGTCCAAAATTCTTTGGAGGAATGATGCTAGGGCTGGAGTCACACATTACCCAAATGCATGAATGTTTTTCAAAAACATGGATTGTTCAATTAATTATGGTGGCTGTACTCATGCAAAAATCATGATTCCCACCTATAATCATTGTCTTTTCAAATCATAATGAACCATAATAAACCCATATTACAGTTTAGCACAGTGTTTCTAGTGTTTTTATGCAAAACTGTATCATGAAAGAGGGCATTGTCCTTCCAAAATATATACAGTAATAGAACATAGAATAATAGGGTTTGAAGGGACCTTGGTGGTCGTCTACTCCAACGCCCTGCCCATGGCATAAGATCCTATACGATTACGGACATTCTTTGGGCTTGATGGGACGGATACACATGAACATAGAAAGAATAACAGCATAACAGAACAAAATAATAGAGTTGGAAGGGACATTGGAGGTCCTCCAGTCCAACCCTCCACCCAAGCAAAGGGACCCTATACCTTTTCAGACAAATGGCTGTCCAATATCTTCTTAAAAATGTCCAGTGATTGGGCACCCACAACTTCTGGAGTCAAGCTATTCCACTGGTTAATTTTTCTCACTGTCAGGAAGTTTCTCCTTAGTTCTAGGTTGGTTCTCTCCTTTGTTAGTTTCCATCCATTGCTTCTTGTCCTCCCTTGAGGTGCTTTGGAGAATAGGGTGACTCCTTCTTTCTGTGGCAGCCCCTCAAATATTGGAACACTATCATGTTGCCCCTAGTCCTTCTTTTCATTAGACTAGTTACACCTAATTCCTGTAAACAGTTCAACATATGTTTTATCCTACATCCCCCTAATCATCTTTGTTGCTCTTCTCTGCACTCTTTCCAGAGTCTAAACATCTTTTTTATATTCTGGCGACCAAAACTGCATACAATATTCCAGATGTGGTCTTACCAAGGCATTATAAAGTGGTGCTAACACTTCATGTGATCTTGATTCTATCCCTCTGTTAATGCAGCCTAGGACAGCATTGGCTTTTTTGGTGGCTTCAGCACACTGCTGGGCCATATTTAAGTGGTTGTCCACTGGGACTTCTAGATCCCTCTCACAGTTACTGCTATTGAGACAGGTTCCACCTGTTCTATTACCTGTACATTTGGTTTTTCTTGCCTAAGTGTAAAACCTTACTTTTTTCTCCATTGAATTTCATTTTGTTATATAGGGACCAGTGTTCAAGTCTGTTGAGATCCTTCTGGATCTTGAGCCTATCTTCTGAAGTGTTGACTATTCCTGCCAGCTTGGTCTTGTCTGCAAATTTGATGAGTTGCCCTTCTATCCTCTCATTTAAATTGTTTATGAAAATATTGAAGAGTACTGGGCCTAAGACAGAACCTTGGGGTACCCCACTGCTTACTTCCCTCCATGTAGATGTAGTTCCATTAAGGACTACTCGAGTGTGGTTTGTCAGCCTAAGGCAGGACATAAAACAAGACAGGACATAAAACAGGACATGAGTCTTAAATGCGTGTATTAGCTAGAAGAAGAAAAAAGGAAGTGAAAAATGTCAAACCACAAGTTCATCTGCCGGTCACATATGAGTGTCAAGCTTGAGACTCTGTTGCAAGTAACCACATATGTCTCGTTTCTATGTCTCGTTCTTGCTGGTGTCTAACCACAAACGAACTGCAGGAAATCTTAAGAAATTTAGATGCTTTGGCAAGATACCTGTAACCTAGATCCATGAGAGGGGGACAAGATATTTAGCTGCTTTAGCATAGCAACAGGGGGCTGTCATCCAAGTAACCAATCAATGCTAACAAGCGACATTTCCGTGTTTTGCTGTCTCTGAAGAGTATATATGAACTTGTTTTATTATAAGAAGCTGTTCAGAGTTTATGATTTTTGCTCTGAACCTTTGCGCAAATAAACCAACTTCTTTTGATTCCGTGGTCTGAGTCCTGTGGTTTTCTGCAACAAGCCAGTTATGAATCCATCTGGTTGTGATGCTATCCCACATTTTTCTAACTTACTAAGAAGTAGGTTGTGGTCTACTTTGTCAAATACCTTACTGAAATCCAAGTCTACTACCGTGTTTCCCCGAAAGTAAGACCCTGACTTACTTTATTTTGGGCTCTGAAGTAAGCACTAGGTTTTACTTTCGGGGAGGGCTTACTTTTTGCTGGTACCGGTACAAGTAGGCTGCGAGCGCATGGGGGTGGGGCAGGGCCTGTACATGGGGTGAAGAAGCAACGCGGCGGCAAGAGTGTGGTGGCGGACCAGGTACGGTACTGGTGTGGCTGTGGTGGGGGGCGGCGGAGCGTGGCGCAGGGTGAGTCGGCCCAGATCCAGAGTGCCGCCCCGCCGCCAGCCTGCCAGGGCCCTTCGCTAGCGGCCGCCGGTGGAACCGTGCTGGCCATGCCTCCGCCTTTGGGCTGCTTGAGCACCAGCCTGCACACCTACTCGGTGCTGCAGGCACCAGGCTAAGGGCTGAGCCTGGTGCTCTTCGGGGCCTGGCGTGTGCTGCAGCTCTCATGCCGGCTGGGCGTGAGATCTCAAGAAGTTAGAAAGTCTGATTGAACTTTTTTTTTTTGTCCCACAAACACGAGGCGAAGGCTGAGAAGCGAACGGAGAAGCAGCTGAAGCAGGTTAGTAAAAAAACGCTTGGGGAAGGCAAGGGCATCTGGGCAGGGGCAACCTTACCCTGCACGGCTTCGGCAGGTGTCTGGCAGGTGGAGGGAAGCAACTCCACCCCCCTGCCACCTGCTTCGCCTCCTCAACTCGCGGCGGCGGCAGCCACTGGCCGGGCAGAAGGCGATCCAGCAGGAGCAGCCAGTAGAGGCCAAAAGCACCCAGCTGGCATGAGAGCTGCAGCGCACACCAGGGCCTGAAGAGCGCCAGGTTCAGCCCTTAGCCCAACGCCTGCAGCACCGAGTAGGTGTGCAGGCTGGCGCTCAAGCAGCCCAAAGGCGGAGGCGTGGCCAGCGCGGTTCCACCAGCAGCCACTGGCGAAGGGCCCTGGCAGGCCGGCGGCGGGGCGGCACTCCAGATCTAGGCCGACTCGCCCCGCACCAGGCAGGAGCAGCCCAGCAGGGCAGCCCAGAGCAGCGCGGCCAGGAGGGCAAAGAGCCCCGCGAGGCAGAACCAGCATGGGCAGCCACTTGGCTGCCACACGGCACCTGACGCAGCCGAGAAATGTCCCAGCAGCAGTAGGGCCAGCAGGCAGGGCGGGCGGAGGCCGGGGTTTGTCGAGGGTTTGGTTCATTGCGGCCGCAGGCAAGCAGACGGTGGGACGGAGAGGGCGGGGCCAGCGATGACCGGTTCCACCAGTGGCCGCTGGCAAAAGGCCCTGGCAGGCCGGCAGCAGGGGGGCCAACTCGCCCCACCCCACACTAGGGCTTACTTTCCGGGTAGGGCTTATATTAGGCCCACCCCCCGAAAATCAGCTGGGGCTTGCTTTTGGAGTAGGGTTTACTTTCAGGGAAACACGGTGTATCCACAGCATTTTGCTGTTCTACTAATTTAGTCACTTTGTCAAAGAATGCAGAAAGATTTGTTTGGCATGATCTGTTTTTGACAAATCCAAAAGTTTGTCAAAAAAAGTTACCAGTCTCATCACTGAGGCAGAATAGGGCTTAGAGATCGACCTCTGCAGAGGGGGCCCACAACATTAAAATGGTGGGTGTGACAGGATGATCAAACCTCTGTCACTTTTTAACATGCATCCAATGGACCTAAGAAGGAATCAGGCTTCAGTCACCTTAGTCACATCCACCATTTGATGATGTTGGTGCCTGTGGATACCCCTGAGCTAAGCCATCAGGGCAAGGCCATTTATGTCAGCATACTTATCTCCTGACTCGAGGATTGTAGGAATGAAAGCTAAAATGACCATGAGGATGAGTCCTGACTCTAATAAAATTGTATGTGATGTAGTTATGTGCTGAAAAGACATTGGGGACATTGCATCAGGGACACCGGGATCAGAGGTGTAACATCCTCTCTCCTTACTGATAATCAGAAATAATCTCTTCACACTTCCCGCGGAAGTGGTCAGATTTGAAGGTCGCAATTTTTTAAGATTGCTACAGATTCCCCCACAGTTAAATGCCTTATAAAGTTTTCTAAGGCAGAAGAAACCTCCCTGGAAAAAAGGGAAGTTCTGGAAATTAACCCTTTTGCTTCCCTGGACAGCTGGGTGCTCTCAGAAAGCTTCTGGAAGAAGAAGTGATCCGGTGAGTCTCTAGCTGGGGGCTGGGCAACCAAGACACAAGTTTACTGTGGAAGAGTCAGCCGTTCTAATATGGACAAAAATTCTGTCTCTGCTTCTTAGGCACTAGTCTTTGCATATTTACCTTTTCTGCCTAAAAGAGGCTTCCTCTGGCTGCAATCTGCCTTTTCCTTTTTGTGGATTCATCGTCATTTCTGTGGCTTCGTGAGTTCAATATGGTGAGGGGAGGTGCTTGAATATCCGAGCCAAATTAAAGAAGCTGGTGAATATGGTGGACTTTATTTTGATGCCTTGGATTTAAAATAACTTCTGGAGGATTACTTATCTAATAGACTCTGCTGAACTCTTTCTTAGCTTTAAATTAAAGCTTCCCTGAACGGTGTTTTGCTTTGGTTGGAAGAAGGGGGAGAAATAGTTTTGAATTCTTTTTCACAGTTGTCTGCTCTAGTAGTAGACAAAGAGAAATGGTTCCTATTGTAGTGGTACTGTTTTACCACATGAGGGAGCCAAAGACCGTAGAATTGTGATTTCACTTTTAAAGCATTCCTGGGGTTAGTATTTAGACTGAAACCTAAATTACTTACAGTTTGGAGTTATGGCTACCCGTAAAAAAACAGAGAAGATATCGGGAGATATAGAATCTTTTAGATCTTTTCTGGATGAATATACAGCCAAAACACATGAAACTATACAGGTGATGGGAACCAAGCTTGAAATAAAAATTGACACATTGGTAAAGGAACTTTGTGATGAGATACAAGGTTTGAGAGGCAAGATCAAGCAGGTGAAGGGCAGGGCTCAATTTTTAGAACACAAGGTAAGCAAGATAATCTTTTGGAAACTGAAGCAACTGAGAGAATTGTCCTGGAAATTCATACCAAAGAATTTCAGTTAAGATTCAGAGCAATTCCTGAACAACCTGGAGAAGATATCAGAGCAAGGATGATTAAAGCTTTGGCTGCATTAACTGATTGTGATGAAAAAAGTCTTGATCTGGACATAGACAAGGTGTATCGATTGAATTCGAGATTTGCTGCTATGAGAAAATTGCCAAGGGATGTTTTGGTTCACTTTGTAAAAAGCACCAAGAGACCGTGTTCTGAACTGTCATTTTAAATTGAAATTACAAATGGAAAAAGTAAATATAATTATTTTGAAGGAAATTCCTGTAAGAATTTTGCAAAAAAGGAAAGCCTATTCATTCCTTACAGATATTCTGAGGATGAGAAAAATTCCCTTTCGTTGGGATAAGCTTGAGGGGGTGACACTTACTTACCGTGAACAAAGATTTCAACTGAACTCTATAGATAAAGCCAAGGAGTTTTTGAGCAGACATAAATTAATTTCAGAACCAGGTGATGAGATGGAGATGGATAAGTCTTCGGAAACAGACCAGCTTCGAAAAATGGACATTGAAGAAGAGATGACTGAGGTGTCTATACAGGAATCTGATGTTTCATTTAAAGATGGAAAGTAAACTCATTACATGGAATATCAATGGGGCTAATGCCCCATCTAAGCGTAAAAAAGTATTTCATCATTTGAGAAAACTTAATGCTGATATAATCTGTCTTCAAGAAACACATTAAAAAACAAGACGGCAAATATCTAATAAATAAAAGACTAGGGGAGGAATTTGTATCTACTGGGGGAAAAAATGGAGTGGTTTTATATATAAAACCCCAATTTAAACCTAGGCTACTTTTATCAGATGAACACGGTTTGCAATAGTGGAAATTGAATTTAATGGAATAAAATCAATAGAGATTGGTCTATATGTGCCAAATGAGGGGAAAAGCAACTTTTTTTAGTATCTTATGGACCAACTCTTGACTTTTTCATATGAAAACTGGCTTATGCTGGGGGATTGGAATGGAGTGATTTCGCCACTTTGGGATAGAACATCTACTAAAGGGATCAAACCATCCCAGGGCAAACTACCAAAGTCATTTTTTGAAATGATGGACAATTTAACACTAATAGACTCATGGAGGCATAAAAATGGCTCTGCAAGAGAATATACCTTTTTCTCAGAAAGGCACAAATCCTTCTCAAGGATCGATATGATATGGATCTCTAAAAACTTAGCAAATATAATTTTGAAAGTTGACATTCTACCTAAATCTTTTTCTGACCATAACCCAGTTGTATTGGTCCTTAGAAAAAAGAGTTTGAGTTATAGATGGAGATTAAATGAATCTATTTTACAAAAGGAGACAACTGTAAAGGACTGTGAAAAGAAATTACATGTATATTTTGATAATTTAGGTAAAGGGACAGATCTAATAACGTTTTGGGAGGCTAGTAAGGCAGTTATGAGGAGTTACCTTATACAATACAATCGGTTAGAGAAGAAAAAATCTTTGGAAAAGACCCAAATATACTTGAAGCAATCAGACAGAAAGAAATTGATCTGCAAAAGTCACCTACGGACCCTAAAATTTTGCACCAAATTAACTTACTACGCCAACAACTGTCTATGTTGACAGTCCAAGAAATAGAAACAAAATTGAGTTATGTGAAGCAAAGACACTGAGTTTGCAAATAAACCAGGGAGATGGTTGGCATATAGATTAAGAAAAGAGAGGGAAAAGAGAATGATCGAAAAATTTGTGAAGGTAAAGTAATAACTGATAACGACCAGATTAAAAAATATTTTCACAATTTTTATTCTAATTTGTATAGGATGCAGGAGTTAGATAGGTCAAAAATAGATGAATATTTGCTTAGACAAAATTTGCCGAAACTTTCACAAACTCAGAGACAATTTATGAATGACCCAATAACTACCTTTGAAATATCAGAAGCTATAAGAAAAATGAAATCAGGCAAAGCCCCTGGCCCAGACGGACTTACAAGTCAATATTATAAATGTTTTGAAGATGAACTTCTTCAGCCATTAAAGGATGTAATGAATGCTATATTACGGGGGGGGGGGAATAGCCCCAACATGGACGGAAGCTAATATTGTGTTACTTCCGAAGGAGGGTCAGGATGCCACAACGATAAAAATTACAGACCAATCTCATTATTAAATAAAGATGATAAATTATTTGCTGCAATTTTGGCAAAGACTAAAAAAAGTTTTACAGGTGTATATTCATGACGACCAAGCTGGCTTTCTGCCAAAAAGACAGCTAAGGAATAACGTGAGAATGGTTTTGAATATTATTGAATACTTGCTTCCTTCTACTGCAACAGAGGAAGTCTGTTCTTTTTCCCTTATCCCCCTCACTTTTTCCCCCTTTTTCCTCCCCACTGTGTCCTACTATTTGCTTTTGTATTTTTGTATTTTATTCTATAATCTAATACAATATTACAAACTGTAGAAAAAACGAAAAAAAGTACCAGTTTTAATTTCTTCGGTGGCTGTTCCTTTGCCGAATCACTTTCCCTTTGCACTGACAAATGTATGATGAATTTATCCATGTTTATTTATTATTTTTTTTAAACAAGTTTTATTAATTTTCCATTTTTACAAGACTTCAGGTATTTAAGGAAGCAACATGGTGGTTGGGTAATACATAGTCCAATAACATGCTTATCCATACATATATCAGTTTACATCATCAAAAATTTCCTCTCTGTTTCCCTTAGTTATTATACCAAATTCAAATTAATAAATTGCTAGTTATAACTCAATCATTTAAAACATTTATAAACAACTTTTAAATTATATGTCTCCAGCTCTTGTTTTTGATTTTTGTCTGGTTTCAATTACAATATTTCAGTTGTCTTAGTGTCCAATAATGTTGAAGTTTCAGATAACCCACGGTTCCCTAGTTCATGCAAAATAATATCCTATCTAAAATACATTTATTATTTATTCCAGTAGATTCTTAATTTATTTCACAGTCATATTCTAATTCTCATTCTAATATCATCGCTTACTCATAAAATAACCTTTATCCTCTAAATCCATCTTCCATTTATAATTCAAAACAATTATTTGAATAACTAATTTATTTCCCTTATAGATATAAATCCTAAATGTTAAATCAAATAACAACTTTTAAAATCTCCATATCTCATTACGTAGAATTTAAAGCTCTTCCATTAAATATCACATAAAGCCATTTTAAGTCTAACTCTGGCCTTCCTTTTGTGCCAAGCCGGCTTCCATAAAAAAGCTTTTAGATCCTCAAGTGGCTCTCCCTTCATTCCTGCATATATCATTTGAATCAGGGGAGACCATCCAATCATCAGCCTATCAAGGAAGCCAGTCCCTTCACAGTCATTGAATTGTTGGCCAAATGGTTTAGATCTCCATATTTGAGTTAATGCATTTATCATACGTTCAGGCTGGTCTTCTTGTTCTTCTGGTTTCGGCTGGTTTGGATGAAATGTCATGTTCAGTGTTGTAGTTGTTTTTGGATCATCTGGGTTGTCTAGAATCTCAGTATATTGTGTATGTAATTCCTCTGCACGTTCCATCTTAGCATTGTTTTGTTGAGTTTCTGTTGTTGTAGTTGTAAAGTCTTTAAGTGAGGTCAAAATTTGAGTGTCGGAATTCTGGGTAAATTGTGGCTGGCAATCTTTAAAGTCCACTTTGTTATTAGTTCCATCTTCTTCTGTTGCTTTTTGGGATGTAGATTCATCTAATGAGGTTGAAGCTGCGTTTTGTGGCTTTAAAGTGGCACGTAAATCTTTCATTCTAGAATTCACTAGCTCAGTGACCTCTCAGAGTTTTTCAATTATAAGTTTGACAGTAAGCTGTGGGTGGTGTCCCTCCATTTCTGTGATGTTTACAAATAATCTTTTAGTGGAGGCTATTTTTAATAAAAGTCAATAACTGTCCACCTCCACTGTAAAGAGATATTTTCTCCACCCAGCTGTTTCAAGTTCTTATCTTTTGTTGCTGTCAAGGACAAGTTTTAGTCTCAGGAATCTCCCAGTCAGAAAAAAAAATATTATTTTTTTTCACTTGCTGTACCAAATTTCACCACAAGATGTCCCCAGTAGCACACAGAATGGAGCTTTTATCCTGTTCAAGAGAAGAAGAAAAGAGAAAAAAAAGAATATTCCCCTTTCTTTTTTTCCCCCAGCTTAGCAAAAAAGTAAAACAATAAGTTTTTATAGAAGTACAGAGTTTTTAGGGAGCCCAGGTATCCAGATATTACAAGTCCAGGTATGTGGACGTTTGATCTTATTGTTCTTTTTTTTCTTTCTTTCTTGGCTTTGTGTTCCCGGAGTAAGCAGAAGCCGCGGAATTAAACTGGGGGAAAGGGTATTTTAAGGATTTTTACAGGAAGGTAGTTGGGAAAGAGAGAAGGAAAGGTAGGGTCTCACCCAACTCCTCCAGTTGCTTCATCAGGCTTATTACTGCTTTGGGCTTTCGGCTGGTGCGACTGAGCGGCCATGTTAATGGCCACTCTTTTCTTCTTCGGTCCTGAGGAGTTGCCGCAACTCAAACGGAGAGGCTGCCGCCCCTCCGCGATCTGACGAAGTCCTCCCCAACGGTGGCCGCCCCTCCAGGGTGACTTTCGACCCTTTCCAGGGTCTCCCGAGGAAGGAAAACCGGACGGCGGGGAGAGCGATCTCACCGCGTGTCTGCCAGCGCCGCAAACCGGAACCGGAAGCCAATTTATCCATGTTTATTAATATGCACCACTACCAGCTAGCTCAGGGGTCTTCAAACTTGGCACTTTTAAGACTTGTGGACTTCAACTCCCAGAATTCCTCAGCCCTCATGGCTGGTTGAGGAATTCTGGGAGTTGAAGTCCACAGGTCTTAAAGTTGCTAAGTTTGTAGACTCCTGAGCTAGCTGGTCAGCCCTTCTTCCTCTCTCCCTTCTGAGCTCTTCCACAGTGTAGTAAGAATGCACCCCCCCCCAATCCCTTCCCTGTACCCTTAAAGACACAGTAATCAAGTGCAAAGCAAGAAAGGCTCACAAAATAAGCCTCCATTTTTGTTTTTTCTCTCTTTAAGCTGCCTCAGGCGTGTCACATGTCACAATGTTGCAATGCTAGACTGAAAGGCTCCGGCAATTGCGAAAAGCTTTAGCTTTAAATTAAGCCTGTTTACCTTCAAAGAAAACTTTCTAAAAGCCATTGACAGACTCAATTAAAGGGGGTAAAACTAATTACATTTCTTTAAAGGGATTAAACCTTTCCTGTTGTCTTTTTTTCCCCTTCCCCCACCCAAACCACCTCCTTTTATAGCAGGGGTGTCAAACTGCCGGCCCACGGGCCGGACGCGTCACGTGGAAGCCGCGCCCGCCCCATTGCCGGCAATGGCAAAACTGTCCCGATACGTTGCGCAATGTCACATGATGGCGCGAGTTTGACATGTCTGTTTTATAGCCTCTCCTCTCCTCCCCCCTTTTTCTTCATTTCACCTCCAGCTCCGAGCTGCTCTTGGAAGCGCCAATCAGCTGGAGCCAATCAGCTGGAGCCCTGCCGGCTTCTGGGGCTTCTGCCGAGCCCAGACAGTCCTGCAGCTGCAGCTGCCTCTCCCTCAGTCTTGGCTCGCTTTGGCTCATTCCCCTCCCCTGCTACACTTGGCTAGCAGTCGCGTACCACATGCCACGTGGCAAAGTACCACAGGTGGTACGCGTGCCACCGGTTGAAAAGCCCTGTTCTAGTACAACCCCGTGCTCAAGCAGGAGACCCTATACTATTTCAGACAAATAGCTGTCCAATCTCTTCTTAAAAACCTCAAGTGATGAAGCACCCACAACGTCTGGAGGCAAGCTGTTCCACTGATTAATTGTTCTCACTGTTAGGAAGTTTCTCCTCAGTTCTAGGTTGGCTTTCTCCTTAAGTTTTCATCCGTTACTTCTTGCCTTGCCCTCAGGTGCTTTGGAGAATAGGTTGACTCCCTCTTCTTTGTGGCAACCCCTGATATTGGAACATTGCTATCATGCCACCCCTAGTCCTTCTCTTTGTTAGACTAGACCAGGGGTAGGCAACCTTGGCTCTTTTATGACTCGTGGACTTCAACTCCCAGAATTCCTGAGCCACCACGAGTCATAAAAGAGCCAAGGTTGCCTACCCCTGGACTAGACATACCCAGTTCCTGCAACCGTTCTTCATATGTTTTAGCCTCCAGCTCTCTAATAATCTTTGTTGCTCTTCTCTGCACTCTTTCCAGACTCTCAACATCTTTTTTATATTGTGGCGACCAAAACTGGATGCAATATTCCAAGTGTGGTTTTTACCAAGGCATTATATTGCGGTACTAACACTTCACGTGATCTTGATTCTATCCGTCTTAATGCAGCCTAGGACTGCATTGGCTTTTTTGGCAGCTGCAGCACACTGCTGGCTCATATTTAAGTGATTGTCCACTAGGATTCCAAGATCCCTCTCACAGTTACTGCTAATGAGCCAGGTTCCTCCTATTCCATACCTGTGCATTTGTTTTTTCTTGCCTAAGTGTAAAACCTTATTTTTTTCACCATTGAATTTCATTTTGTTAGTTAGGAACCAGTGTTCAAGTCTGTTGAGATCCTTCTGGACTTAAACTAAAATGATCAAAGGCCTGGAGACTAAAACATATGAAGAACGGCTATAGGACTTGGGTTTGGCTAGTCTAAAGAAAAGAAGTGTAAGGTTTTCCACTCAGCCTCACAAACTTCTCTGTGCTACTCAGGAATTTCAAAGAGCCAAAAGAAACTCCTGAGCCGAGGTTTCAGCAAAGAAAACAACTTTATTTTGGCCAAGACAGAGTTGGGTAACCTTTACACGCTCTTTCCCTTTACTATTAATCAATCCTTTTCTTTTCTCTCTTAATAAGCAGAAAACATCAATGTTGACTAAGAATATGACCGCACAGGATGGTGATATATTGACTAAAAACTCTGGTTTTAGGGTTGAGAAAAAGGTGAAATATTTGGGGGTTACGTTAACAAACTCAAACACAAAACTTGTTCAAAAATAATTATGTGCCTCTCTGGAATGGTATCAAAAAAGATTTATTAAGATGGGACAAATTGCATGTATCATTACTGGGTAGAATTTCTGTGATTAAGATGAATGTTTTACCAAAGATGCTCTTCCTGTTTCAAACATTACCAATACTTGCAACTGATACTCCGTTTAAACAATGGCAGAGGGATATCTCTAAGTTTATATGGCAGGGGAATTAGATATAAATTATTGCAAGATGCTAAGAAAAGAGGGGGTTTTGGCTTACCAGATTTGAAACTGTATTTTGATGCTTGTTGTTTGGTTTGGTTAAAAGAATGGGTGAACCTTCAGAATAAGAGGTTACTGGATCTAGAAGGCCATGAATTAAGGTTTGGTTGGCATGGTTACTTGTGGTATGACAAAGTTAAAGTAAATGTTGATTTTAATAACCATTTTACTAGGCATGCCATTTTGAGAGTTTGGAATAAATATAAAACAAGGTTCTCTACGAAGGTGCCACTTTGGGTTTCCCCAAAGCCTTTTTTTAGAAAAGAGATGGTGATGAGACCAAATTGGTGGACCTATGGTAAAATAATATCTCTTAATTTGGGTGAGCCTACCCTCAAATCCAAGGAGGAGCTTTAATCAGAAGGTCATGTTTGCCATTGGTTTACATATATGCAATTGAAAGAAAGATTTAAGTTAGATACAAAGAATCATGGGTTTAATTTTGTTAAAAATGAACTGGAAACCCTACTCTGCGGTAGTGATGAACAGAGAAGAGCAACAAAGATGATCAGGGGACTGGAGGCTAAAACATATAAGGAACGGTTGCTGGAATTGGGTATGTCTAGTCTAATGAAGAGAAGGACAAGGGGTGACATGATAGCAGTGTTCCAATATCTCAGGGGTTGCCACAAAGAAGAGGGAGTCAAGCTATTCTCCAAAGCACCTGAAGGCAGGACAAGAAGCAACGGATGGAAACTAACCAAAGAGAGAAGCAACCTAGAACTAAGGAGAAATTTTCTGACAGTTAGAACAATTAATCAGTGGAACAACCTGCCTCCAGAAGCTGTGAATATTGTTGCTAAAGTTTATAAAATGTTATTGAATTTAAATCTGGAAAATGAACAAGTAAAACATTGTATGATTCAGTGGGCAAGGAATTTTGGGTACAATATAATGCTCAAACAATGGGAAAATATGTGGAATAAAGGATTAAAATTTACATTAAATTATAATTTAAAAGAAAATTTTTACAAGAGGATGTACCGTTGGTATTTAACACCAGACAGGTTATCAAAAATGTATAAAGGTATTTCAAATGAATGTTGGAAATGTAATGGTAAAGAAGGGACTTTTTACCATTTATGGTGGACTTGTGATAAAGCAAGAAAATATTGGAGTAGGATTCAAATGTTAATACAGAAAATTCTTAAAGTGAATATAGAAAGAAAACCAGAGACTTTTCTCTTGGGGCTAATGGACAAAGACCTGGAAAAAAATATATGGAACTTTGATGTTATATATGTCGACAGCAGCAAGATTACTCTATGCTCAGAAATGGAGGACTACATTGATTCCCACAATGGAGGAATGGTTACAAAAGCTGATGGAGCTAGCAAAGAGGGCTAAACTGACTGTACTGATTAAAGAAAAGAATACGAACACTTTTATTGCCCCGTGGAAAACACTTCTAGACTTTGTGCTTGAGGTTGAAAAAAATGAAATTTTGATTTTGGGTTTTACCAATTAGATAGACTTGATGTTATCGAAATGGCTAGTTTATATTATTTTGTAAAAGTAAAAAGTTGAGGTTTGAATTTGATACTTTACTTTGCTGCACCAAAGGAAGTTGGAAGTCAATGCCTTTTTTTTCTTTTTTCTCTTCCCTTCCTCACTTCTCTATTCCCTTTTTCTTTCCCCATCTTTTCCACTATTTACTTTTGTATTTTCATTGTGTAAGGTTTTCCACCTAGCCTCACAACCTCCTCTGGGCTACTCAGGAATTTTGAAGAGCCAAAGAAACTCCTGAGCTGAGGTTTCAGCAAGAAAACAACTTTATTTTGATCAAATATTTTGATGAAGGCACACCCAGAAAAGACTTCTTCCACTTTTTATACCTTTTCAGAACAAAGAGATTCAAGTCTCTGTACCAGGAGCAAGGAAGCACAGAAAAACAAATTCCAAGGTGATGACTCATACACATCAATCCAGGCTAGCTCACCTCCCCCCCCCCCCTATTTCCTGGACCACTGAATCTTACCTTGCTTCTATATATTTGACATGAGACATTTGCTTTTATGTAAATAATTTCCCAATATAAGGCACCTACAAAGCTGCTTGCACATAAACAAAGTTATATATAAAATGATTACAAAGTATCACTACTAGTATCAATATAAAGTGGTTACAAAATAACACTACTAATATCAAGCTTAAGCATAATAAAATCATAAGCACAATAAAATCCCTTCAATCCTCCCTTTTTTTTAATATAAAGCCGAATAGGCTTAGGGACTCTTGAAGAGGGGAGTGTAGTCAGGAGGTAAAGGTCTTAAAATCATTGCTTTAGCTGGTTTATCGTTATAGATAGGAGTGGCAGCAAAAGTTAGTCTGGATATAGTGGATCTAACAATTCTTTGAACAAGCGGGATAAGGCATGGTAAACACAACAACCCTCCCAAGGCCAAGACCACAATGAACAATATCCTTTTCCAATTATCAAACATTCCCGAAAACCATCCTCCAACATCCAGTGCTCCTGTCCATGTCTGGACAGGGACATGAGCCAACGTTCGCATTCTGTCAGTGATTTCTTATTCCTTATATGTAATGTCGGACTGGGGTCTAATAAGGCAATTTAGGGCCACAGTTACGGAATGGAGGGCCCATTTGGTTGGACGGTCCTTTTCTTTTCAGGTCAAATTAAAATGAGAAGTGATGTTCTCCAATTGAATCTCTCAAGCTTCCCATGGCCATTGTTCACCCATGTTAGTGCCCACATGTAACAGTCACATTTAGAAATGAAGCGATTCTTTTGGGCCAGATCAATAAAAAGATTCTTTGATACTGAGGGAATCTCAATTGTGGTTTCCAGTTCATGAAAATCAACTTGAACCCATATTTGTATCTGGTTCAATCGATAGCTAGTCCAAATGATGCTGAGAAATCCGTTGGTCTGGTTATCTTGAAGCACACCGGGTTGCAGGAATCCTTTGATTGTGCCAGGTTGGGTAAGATGTGCAAACACATTTGGCGTTAAATGAGTAGGCCTGTCTCCACACTTAGTCCATTTAGCTTGATTATAGTCAATAGCTTTACATGCATCAAAGAAGATTCTGGCACTTGTCCATAAGTTTCGTGTTATTCTTCCCCAAGAGGTAATGTCTGAATGTCCCTCCATATGTCCAGATTTGAAGTTGTTGGTAAAGCTTTACTGTATTGACAGGAGCATAACAAGTGACCCTATTCCCCCTTTGCAACTGGAATACGTAGTCTTGTTATAAACACAACTCCCTTTTGTTCCTTTAAGTATTGGGCCCATGGTCCTTCCTTCTACCAAAGAAGGTACGAGGGAAACAACAGTAGCAGAATAAAAATAATGCAATACATAGTCCAGGTTCTAGGAACACGATTTCCAGGGTAGTCCAATCCATTGAGGTTTTTCTCCTACTTAGATGGAAACAGTTCAACAGGCGAGGCAGGTCGAAATTTCATTTTCAGGCCGTCCAGCTGTGGAGCTTGTCACTGGAGAGGGAATGATGGGACTTTCCATTGACTCACGCCTTGATTCCTTAGATCAGGAGGACTTGGCATGGTTGGGACCACTCAGGACTGGTATTTCTAGGTGACAGTTCTTTTCACCTGAACCCACTCTCCAGGAACAACAATGGCCAGAGACAGGTGGTAGGGCAGCCTGGGCCTGTACTGAGATAGAAGACAAAACCTGCGCCAGATTATGCAAATACTGAGTAACTTTCTTCTCTTCTTCATTGACATTCTTGAACCTTCATGTAACAAAACCCTCCCATACATCATTTCAAAGGGACAAAGACAGCTTTCCAGTTGAGGCCTATACTGAAATGGCCTCACCACTAAGTATTGTAGAGCTTTTTATTTACTCGTTTACATATCATATATTTATCACAGATTTGTTTAACTAAAGTATAAATACAACTTTCTTGTTTTAAAAAAAGTATCAACCATCCCTTGCGCCCTCCTTCAGTGGCTGCTTCTGTGTCCTAGCTATTGCTTTTCTTTTTTTCTTTCTTTCTTTCTCTTTCTTTCCAACATCCACCTCCCACTTTCTTCTACTTCCCATTTTTCTCTCTTTCCTTCACACGTTTGAGCTGACCACGTTAATGGCAGTCTCCCTGCTTAAGGCATGCAATTCACAAGTCTGTGCAAACTTAAAAGCAACTTTCCTGCTTCTTCCTTCTATTATCCATTCCTTCACTTCCCCTTTGCCACTCTGGCCTAACTTCTTTCTTTTCTTCTTCCACAAGTACATCTTCTATCAACTTTATATGCTCTTTCCCTTTACTATTAATCAATCCTTTTCTTTTCTCTTCTCCAAAAGTATTCAAGACTCCATAAAGCATACTTGGAGTCAGCGTATATATTCTCCTTCTCCCTTATTAACAACCTCAGAGCCTGCCGTAAGGCATAAAGTTTACAGGTTTGAGCTGACTAAGGGAAGGAAATTCTTCCAGCCTCCACTCACATTTTCTCCTCCCCATCTACTATCGCATCTATGAACAAGTGTTTACCTCCTTTCGGCTTTCTGATTTAAAATTACCCACACTTGATAAGAAATGCTAACCACCAAGACTTCCCCAAATGTCAATTTTAGACAAAAATGCCACTGGCTGCCTCTTTTCCCCCACAACATAGCTATTTATAATCCCAAAAAATTTCTCAACTCTTTCTTCGTTTTAGGCAAGGATTGAATTACAATTCTTCACTTCTCTTAGGTATTATTCTCTATCTGTGTGTCCTGCACACAGACATAAAAACATAAAAGAAACAAAAAAAAGCAACTCCACACACACACAAAAATAAAATAAACAAGCTTAATGAGATATTCTGAGTTACTGAAATAGTTTTGTAGTATCAACTCTTTGCTTTTAATATAAATTTAGTCAAAGTTCAATTTAATCAAATTCCATTTAAATGGAAGCAAATTTCCATTAAGTAGGTTAAAACATTTACAAATCTAAGCAAAACAATTCAGAGTCATTTCTTTTGGTTGATGGATATATATGTTTAACTAAACATTTTAAAACTCAAAAATTTCCCCCCAAAAAATTATCCAACAATTATTGTCTCCTCTTTCCAGAAAAAAAATTGCAAGCTGAAACTGCAAAAGTGGGCATTAAATTTCACATCCACCCCGCCTTCCTCAGACCAAAATTCTAAGCAGAGAAAAAAAAAAAGTTAAAACGAGCAGCCCCCCCTCCCGTTTTCTGTCTCTCTGGCTCTTAAGGTAGCACATCCAGCGAAAAAGGAGACAGGAGAAAGAAAAAGAAATTTCACAAAAATCTCACCACTAACAAAATAGTTTTCTCTCCTTCACATGCATATATTTTCCACATCCTTATGCAAACACTTGCTATTGCTTTTCCGTTTACTTTTACAACAATAACATCTGCAGTTTACTGTTTCTTTCACAGCCTGGGGTGGGGGTTTGGGGACTGACACACACACACATTTACATATCAGCAGATTAACTCATTCACTTCCATTCTAACTGCTTGCATAAACAATTTCACATACAGATATTTCATTTCATACTTTCTCCAGGCAAACCATTTATTTTTAAATAAGGCCTTTTTGTTTGTTGTTATCAGAGAGGGTTTTGACCCTCTTCCAAGTCTTGGAAATAACACAGAACAACACAGACAGACATATATACACAGATACTATTAAGACAACATTTTTTAGACATGTGGCTTGTCCTGCAAGAAGTGAGAAAAATCATGAGGTGATTCCAACCAAACATGTGGTTTTTATAGGGCCCTTTAACCATCTCTTATTTTTCTCATCATTCCAAGTCCAAGCTTAATGTTCTGAATGGCCAAATATGTAAAAAAAAAACACAAACACAGATCAATTTGGGGTTTGAGACCAAAGCAGGCCTCCCTTTTAATTAAAAGGGAGGGGAACATTTATGGTTGCTTCCAATTTTTCCCAGCAACTTCAAAGGACAGTGGGGAAGGACTAAAAGGAATATTGAATGTGGGGCCTTTGGCAGGCGTGAAAGGGGAGGGGAAAACTAGCAGCCTCCTATCCTCACGTCTGACAATAGGGATAATTTCCAAGGACAGTAAATGGCACCATTGTCTAACAAAAGGGAATTGAATAGTCCAAAGAGGCAGATTAAAGGAAAAAGAGAAAAAAAAACCTTGCTTTCAGTTCTTTGAATTTTTCTTTTCTTTCGTTGCTTTAGTTTTTATCAGATAAACTAGCCAAATGGAGGTTTACAAAGTTTTTCAATGTTGCCTTCTTGAAGATTATTTTTACTGCCACACATCAACACAAAGCACCACCAGACGCCATCTGACAGGGTTAAACTTAACAGCCACTTGAGGTTTCAAAACATCCCAATTTTTCAAAACACATTGCAAAGGAGTACATTTTAGCTTAATTTCCTTCTCTAAATTACTCTGACGATTCCCCATTCCTGTATTACAAGACAGTTTCTCGGCCCCTTCATGTAAAGGCTGGTCAGGGAGATCAACTCCCTGTCTTATTCCAGGATTACCAAAACTTCTCTACTCACCAAGGCACCTGTTGTAATTTCTCCCGTCAGTGGAGAAGCATGAAACCTCGTTGAATTCGGGCATTCGGGTTCCTTGGACACGGATCCTACCACCGCCAATGAAGCGCAGAAGTCTTCCAGGTCAAACACCTAGGAGCGCTCTAAGACTCACGCTTCAGTCGCTGTCGGTTTCGTCCTGCCGAGAATCGAAGGCTCGCCGGGACCTTAACAAGGGTCTCCGGACGTGGGGGCTGTTGTGGCTTCTGCCCTTTCGAGCAAGCCCCACGCTTGGGCGCCAGGTTGTAAGGTTTTCCACCTAGCCTCACAAACTCCTCTGGGCTACTCAGGAATTTTGAAGAGCCAAAAGAAACTCCTGAGCCGAGGTTTCAGCAAGAAAACAACTTTATTTTAATCAAAATAGAGCTGGGTGACCTTCTCCCTCTTTGTGGCTGTTTAGAGGGATGAAGGCACACCCAGAAGAGACTTCTTCCACTTTTTATACCTTTTCAGAACAAAGAGATTCAAGTCTCTGTACCAGGAGCAAGGAAGCACAGAAAAACAAATTCCAAGGTGATGACTCATACACATCAATCCAGACTAACTCACATCCCCCCTCCCTATTTCCTGGACCACTGAATCTTACCTTGCTTCTATATATTTGACATGAGACATTTGCTTTTATGTAAATAATTTCCCAGTATAAGGCATCTACAAAGCTGCTTGCACATAAACAAAGTTATATATAAAATGATTACAATGTATCACTACTAGTATAAATATAAAGTGGTTACAAAATAACACTAGTAATATCGAGCTTAAGCATAATAAAATCATAAGCACAATAAAATCCCTTCAATTGTATTGTATACTATAAACTAATACAAGTTTATACAAAAAAAAAATCTTTTCAAAAGTCTAAAAAAAAAACCTTAAACAAGCACAGAATTGCACCCACAGGAAAATAAGTGAATAGAGGAAAAGACTGGACTTGGAGAGAAGAGAAGACTTTGGAAAACAAAGATTTACTTGGATGCAAAGTTTACTCTGGTGAGTACAGCTGAGTAGCATGGCTGTCAGCAGTTCCCTTTATTATGCTGGGGAGAGAGAGAGAGAGAAGACCAATCACAGCAACTCAGCATTTATTATCTCTTTTCTCTATATAGACTGTACTCGTTTTAATTCTTCAATATTAACTGCATAGTTCTTTTTACCATTAACTGTGCATGCTTACAGAGATATAATTGCAAAATGAATTAGGTGCAGATCTGTTTGCAAGGGTGTTTTTTTCTTTGCATACTTATAAGGATTTATAAGGATTGTGGTCTCTATGAACTAAATCAGGGGTGTGAAACTCAATTTCATTGAGGGCCACATCAACATTATGGCTGCCCTCAAAGGGCCAGTTGCATATAAGACTATGCATCATATTAGTTCAGGAGTGCATTATGTCTAAGCCAAACAGGATTAACATTTCAAATACGAACAAATATTTTAAATAAATCTACAAAAACAAATTTAAAACAAAGAAAAAACATATGCTATTTAGTTCTCTCTCTCTCATGCCATTTTGTCCGAGCCGGATGTTTGGCACCTTTTCTTGCCTACAAGTTCATTCATGTTTGAGGTTAGGTTCTGAGCTGTGGAAACTCTCAGGATAGAGTGGAGGTGTGCATCAGTGAGAAGACTTCTGCGTACGCATTTTTTCACCATCACAGAGAAAAGTTCCTCACGCAGGTATGTACTACCAAACATGCAGAGCATTTGAGCAGCTTGTAGGCGGAGTTGGGGCATCGTTTTAGGGATGAACCTGGTGAACTGTGCGGGCCCTACAGAATCATACTTTGCCTTAAGTGTGCTGTTACATTGGAGTTCTATCAACATCTGGATGTTTACAGATGCTTTCTCCATGTCAACTGCAAATGGATTACTGAGCAGTCCAAAATTGAATTTCTGTGCTTCAAAGTTAACAAAGTGACATGTAAACTGTGGGAGTTCGATCCCGGGGTCCAGCGCCTGCTGGACGGACCAGTGGTTGTACGTTAGCCTAGGCCAACGGACCTCGCGTTTGGTAGATAGGAAACACACGGACAACATGTTTCTTCAGGTTGAATCAGCAAGCGAGAGCCCAGAAGGATCTGCGTGCTTTTCTTTTATTGGTACACTTACGTCACAGCAGGAGGTTGTAAAGGGTGGGTTTTGCCAGGAAATGAAACTTAAAAGGGTACCTTAACTTAACTCAGGAAATGGAAACTTAATAAGGCATAGCTTATCTCAACTCAGGAAATATAGACTTTAAAGGCGTAGCTTAAGAAATGATAACTTGAAAGACATAACTCAGGAAGACATAACTCAGGAAGACATAACTCATGACTAATCTTATCTCAGGACTTGAAAGGCATGGAAACTTTTCTTAACTCAGGAAATGGTTGCAACATCTCCACTGTTTTTATTTTTTAAAGTTCAATCTCCATCCTACTCGTGGCCATAATCTGCATCCTCCGAAACAGAAGAGGGCAACTCCATAAGAATACGAGATTCTTGCTTGGGGGCAAGAGCCTCCATGGCTAAGTCTGATTCAGTATCGGAACAGTTGGAGTCCGTGTCAGAAAGTGTCAGTAGGGCAACCTTTTCAAAGGGGTGGAATTTGGGTTTCAAGGGTTCATATATATTGTTTGAGGCAAGCATAACATTAATCTTAGAAAGATTAGAATCCAAACCATTCAAACGATCCTTGAGAAATTGCAAAAGGCGTGAAAAAACACATGGGCCAATCATACATAATATAAGCAAAATTATACAAGGTCCTAAAATAGCAGAAAGCAATGTAGTAATCCAGGGAGAGAAATTAAACATGCTTTGATACCAGGATTGTTGGGAGAATCTTTCCTGTTCCCTGTCTTTTAATCGTTTGCGTAACTCATTCATAGAGTCGCGCACAATGCCAGATTGATCAGAATAAAAACAACATTCTTCTTTTAAGGCTACACACGTTCCACCTTCCTTTAAAAATAAAAGGTCGAGGGCACGCCTATTCTGCAAAACTACTTCAGCAAGAGACGACAAAGAAGTTTGAAGGGCAGAAATTGACGTCTCAATGCGGGAAAGATCATTATCTATTTCTAGACTGAGTTTTTGTATTTGTTGTTGGTTGACAACCAAAGCCGCAGCTCCAGTAGCTGCTCCTGCAACACCTAATCCTAAAAGAACTGAAAGGGTTAGGGCTGTAACAAATTCACGTTTTACACGTAGGTGGTATTCCGGTGGTTCCATAAGGGAAACAAAATCAGAGGGGGAATAATAAGTGATTCTAGGGACTAAGCGTACCTGAATACAAAAGGCTTTTTGTTGTATAAGAACATCCCCTGATACACAGGCTGTGGCACCTGTAGAGCAAGCCCAGATGGAGTGGTTGCCGGGGATGAAGAATTGGCCCTTTAAGCTGGCAGAAATATTACCATTACCCAAGGTAAAAAGAGAGTTATAACCTGCCATATTTACACTGCCCGATCTTTTCTGGGTGAGCCAAACATCACATTGGTATTTGCCAGTGGTGATATTAGCACAATATTGAGAATAATTTGCAGGAATGTTTCCCAAACAACAACCATGTCCCATAATAGAAGTAATAGTGATGGATGTTGAGTTCCATCTGCAAGAGTCATCTTTAGTAGCATTCTTAATAGGTTCGATGGAGCCAACAGCGTCATAAAAGGGTGGAGTGGCTGATAAACAGAGCCAACAGTGGTCGGTTTGTGAAGAAGAATTAACAGCACTTTTTAGCAAAAAGGAAGAAGCATTGACAAGGTTAATCAAGGGATTAGGCATATTATGTACAACAGACTGTAAAAAAACAGGTTGAATGCTTTTGTTAGGACCTATAGGAGGGGAATGTGGTGACTGGATTGTGAGACGAATGGAAAAAACTCCGCCGTCGTTTCCAGAACCGCTCCATTCTCTACCACCCCAAGAATATCCGACAGCCCATTGCTCTGTAGTCAAGGTCTTTCCTTGGGATGTGAAGGTAATGTTCATTGGATTTTTCCGCTCACCACAGCAATGCAAATTAGAAGGGCAGGAAGGAGAAGGGGGTTTGCCATTACTACGGTTAATGGCAATATAATCATTTGAGCGAGGGGCAGTCCAGGATATAGCGCCCGTAGAAACACAAGACCATGAGGCACAGTATTTATCCAAAAAAGTGCCACATTGATATTTTTCCTCAGGTGTCTTTGGTTCGGGACAAAAATACAGGTCCCACCATGTTGCTTCTAGTGGAGAAGGTGTGCACGAACCTTGTTTGTCACATTTGTTAGTTTGGAGAAATTTTGAAGCAAATTTGTTGACCCCGGTACCCATTTCGGCAAAGTCAAAATGTAAGATAGGGAACCAGGGCCATATTGTGTATTTGGAGATTTGGAATAATACCTGATTTTCAAAGTCACGAACAGTCCATGTGTAGTTGAGAGGTCGATGAGGATTAGGATCAGGAGATCGCTGTCGTCGAGAATGAATGATGCGTTGGTGTGAGCGAGGTTGCTTTGTGGAATGAAAGTGTTGTAAGTGAGGTGAGGTAAAAATACGGGCGGCCAGGTCTAGGAAGGAGCGGGGATGAGGAACAAAGTTGTAAGCAAGTAAACGAGGAGACAAAGGAGGTTTTGCATAGCTCGCCACTGATGCGAGTTCAAAAGAATGTGTAGTATAAGTACCATAGGATGAAAATCCAGACACATAATAGCGCCCCGTAGTCTCAGGGGTCACAAGAATAGCAAAAGTTATGTGACAAGGGTAATGAGCATAGGTGAGGGAAATAGAGGGAGATGGTGGAAGAGGAATGCCACGATTAGGATACCGAGAAAACACAAAGGGACAAAAGGATTGACCTCGGTCATAACAATGAAAAAGGGCAGTAGTATTGAGATCAAGAAAAGAAAAAACAGGACCACAATATAGGCCTTTATGAAAATTTAGAGGAATTCTCAGGTGCTTTGTCATCATGGGAAGGTGCAGTGTGGACATCATGGGGAAGGAACTTGTCAAGAGTGTCATCAAAAGCAGGGTCCACATGATTGATGCAAAAGTGTTGGACCCCTGGACAATATGGGTGGTGCAATATGCAGTTGTTACACCAATAACAGCATGTACATCCACACTCACAAAGGCAATGATGGCACATCCGATGGAGTTGGTGGGTTGTGTGGAGTGATGAAATATGGGCGAATACAACGAGCAGGGACCCACAAAACTCTATCAGGTAGTTGAACTGCAGCGTAGCCTCTTCCCCAGGTGATGAGTTCGGCTGGACCTTTCCAAGTTGGATCCGGGAGCTGCCGGTAGTATACAAGTGGTCTTGAAGTTGGGACAACAGGTTTAGTAAAGTGTCGAGACGCAGCAGACAAAGAAGGAGTGCCAGTGAGATTTAGAAAATTGAGAGTATACAGACAAACATTTAACACGTTTTGCAGTGCCGGGAGGTTTGGGGGGCATAAGCCCTTGGACCCCATATAACGATCTAATGCATTTTTTAAAGTTTGATTTGCTCGCTCAACAATAGCCTGCCCTTGGCTATTGAAAGGAATTCCAAATTTGTGGACAATGGACCAGTGATGACAAAACTGTGAAAATTGGGAGCTGACATAAGCTGGGCCATTGTCTGTTTTTAATATTTTTGGACATCCCAGCACTGTAAAGGTACGAATACAGTGATTAATCACTTGTTTTGCAGCTTCCCCTTTTTGTGGGGTTGCCAAAATAAATCCGGAGAACGTATCTACTGTAACATGTAGATATTTCCACGGGGCAAATGGAGGATATTGAATTACATCCATTTGCCAGGTATCACAGGCTTCAGTGCCTCTAGGGTTAACGCCCTGTGGGATACCTTTAGACTGTAGGCTACAGGTTGGGCATTGTTGAATTATGGCTGTAGCTTCAGCCATAGTGATTCCAAATTGTTTCATTAGTGCTTTTTTATTTTGATGAAAGTAAGCATGACTGTCCCAAGGGGAGACAGGAGAAAGAGACATGAGGCAGGTAGCAGAGGCCGCAGCGTCTGCAATATCATTTCCCTTTTGCAAGAAGCCAAGAAAAGGTTGGTGGCTTCTTATGTGTGTGACAAAGTAAAGATGTTTCCTGTTGGATATTACAGTTTGTAGGGTGGAAAATAAAGAAGTTAAATCAGGGTCCAGGGATGGAGAGAGGTATGATTGAAAAATAGTGGTGACAATTTGAGTGACATAGAGACTGTCAAGAATGAGATTTATAGGCTGAGTGGAAAATGTTTGAAAAGCTAGAATGGCAGCGGCTAGTTCCGCACGCTGAGCAGACCGTTGGGGTGGCGTTATTTTTGTGTGCCATTGGTCATGAATATACCAGGCACAAGCACCAAATTGTTTACTGCCATCTACAAAGTGTGTGACAGCATGTGGGATGGGAAAGCGTTGTAATTGGGTATCCCATGAAACATGGATATTTTGTAGGAGCTGAATGCGAGGATCAGCAGGAGGGTGGCAGGATATCTTTCCAGGCCACTCAGTGAGAGCAAGCTGCAAGGCTTCAGAGTTAGAATAGATGGTTTCCCATGTAGTAAGAGAACATGGTACATATAGGACAGAAGATTCTATTCCTGCAAGGGCTTTTGCTCGAAGGCGAGCCTTAGAGATGAGAGAGGCAAATTGAAAAGGTTTTTGACTAATTGTGTTTCTAGGAGTGTGAGGGAGATGAAGCCATTCTAGAATCAGCAAGGAGGGAATAGTTTGGACAATAGCACATGTAGGTAAAGAAATAGTATTACACAATAAAAGAGAAAAGGGAATGTTTGGGGTCATTCGGTCAACCCACTGAATTTGTAGGGCTTGGTTGACCAATTGAATCACTTTTAAATGACTGTCCTGCAGTGGAATAACATCTGCAGGATGTTTGCCTTTGGGTAAGGCTGAAAAAAGAGGTGATAATTGAAAAGTGGTGAGACCTATATAAGGTCGAATCCAATTAATAGCACCTAAATATTGCTGTAATTGAAATAAAGTTGGTTGGTGTGGTAATTTTAAAAAGGGAAAAAGTGGTGCAGCATGGGAGGCCAATAATTTATGGCCCAAATATTGAAAAGGAAGGGAGGTTTGGACCTTGTCAGGAGCAATGTGCAAACCTCCTTTTTGCAAAATTGTTGTGAGGGTTGGCAAAGTTGCAAAAACAGTACCCTTTGGGCCTGGTGCTGCGACCAAAATATCATCCATGTAATGGTAAACCAAAAAAGAGGGATGAAGGTCCCGATATGGTTGCAAAACATGGAAAACAAAAAACTGACACATTGTAGGGTTATTTAGCATGCCCTGTGGTAAAACCTTCCATTGGTAGCGCTGAGTTGGTTGAAAATTATTCAACTCAGGCACTGTAAAAACAAATAAATGTTTATCCTGTTGATGCAAAAGAATGGAAAAAAAAAAAACAATCCTTTAAGTCAATTATCATTAAGTCAAAATCTTTTGGAATTAAATTTGGGTTTGGGAGGCCGTATTGCAATGCTCCCATAGGTTGTAAAACAGCATTCACTGTACATAAATCATGGAGGAAACGCCATTTGCCTGATTTCTTGTTTATAACAAAAACTGGAACAGAATAAGATTGCAACATTTTATGCCCTAAATAAAGATAAAGTGTAACTGTATCTTTTCCAAGGCAACTTGCAATCCATAGATACTTGAATCATTTTGTATTTCAAAAAGCCAATTAGATTGTATTTTTGGGGTTCCAATTTAATCAAATTCCATTCAGATGAAACAAATTTCCATTAAATAGGGAAAACATTTACAAATCTAAGCAAAACAAGTCTGAGTCAGTTCTGTTGATTGATGGATGTATATGTCTAACTAAACAATTTAAAACTCAAAAATTTGCAAAAGAATTGCCCAACAATTACTGCCTCCTCTTTCGAGTAAAAAAAATAGCAAGCTGAAACTGCAAGAGTGGGCATCAAATTTCACATCCACCCCCCTTCCTCAACCCAGACTTCTAGGCAGAGGAAGAAGAAAAGAAAAAAAATAGTTAAAACGAACAGCTGCCCCCCCTCTCCTTTCGCCTGTCCTTCGCTCTTAAAACAATACAGCCAGCGAAAAACGAAAGAGTCAGGAGGGGGGAAAAGAAAAAGAAATTTTACAAAAATCTCACCACCAAAAAATTCACATGCATTTTTTATAAATTCTTTCACAGATCCTCCATAAAACTTTTCTCATGGAAACTCTTGCTATTGCGTTCCCATTTTACAACAATAAAAACTACAGTTTTACTGTTCCTTTCACAGCGTGGGATGGGTGGAGGGGTGAGGGCTAACACACACACATTTACACCAGCAAATTAACTCATTCACTTCCATTCTGTTTGCTTACACCATTTCACATACAAATATTTCAATATATGTTTTCCAAGCAAACTTTTTATTTTTAATTAAGGCCTTTTTGTTTGTTGTTATCAAAGAGGGTTTTGACCCTTTTCCAAGTCTTGGAAATAACACAGAACAACACACAGACAGACATATATACACAAATACCATTAAAACAACATTTATTTAGACATATGGCTTGTCCTGCAAGAAGCGAGAAAATCATGAGATGATTCCAACCAAACATGTGGTTTTTATAGGGCCCTTTAACCATCTCCTATTTTTCTCACCATTCCAAGTCCAAGCATAACGTTCTAGGAGTTAAACATATATAAAACAAAACACACACATCAACACAAAGCACCACCAGACATTGTCTGACAGGGTTAAACTTAACAGATTACAAAAGAGTTTCAAAACATTCCAATTGTTCAAAACGCATTGCAGAGAAGTGCAGTTTGAGTTAATTTATGTCTCTAAATTGTTCTGAAAATTTATTGTTTGGTCTACCTCAAAATAGTTTGATGAAACGGAAGCATTGAGTGCGGTTGCAGAACTCTGCAAAACAGGATACAGGGTTGCCTGTTTCTGTTTTGGAGGAGAGAGAGAAGGATAGAGCGAAGAGGGGTTTTTTTTTTTTGGCTGTGCCGGCTTTGGAACGTCTTCCGTAGTAGGCACAGGTTGGGAGGAAGGGTCTGGGGATAGACAGTTGTTCCGTTAACTTTTTGCAAACAATTTGCCTTTCTGGCTAAAGAGGAAAGTTCATCCACATACTTGGACAGAACTTTGGAAAGTGAGGACCCATACTTACGTTTGCAAGCCTTTACCAGGTGCGTAGGTACAGGAGCCAGAGCAGCGCTTCCCTAGACAGAGAACACGCCGTGGAGTGAATCACGTCATAAAGTGAATCACGTCGGGGTCACCAGTTGTGGGAATTAGATCCCGGGGTCCAGCGCCTGCTGGACGGACCAGTGATGTACGTTAGCCTAGGCCAACGGACCTTGCGTTTGGTAGATAGGAAACACACGGACAACATGTTTCTTCAGGTTGATTCAGCATGCAAGAGCGCAGAAGGATCTGCGTGCCTCTCTTTTATTGGTACACTTACGTCACAGCAGGAGGTTGTAAAGGGTGGGTTTTGCCAGGAAATGAAACTTAAAAGGGTACCTTAACTTAACTCAGGAAATGGAAACTTAATAAGGCATAGCTTATCTCAACTCAGGAAATATAGACTTTAAAGGCGTAGCTTAAGAAATGATAACTTGAAAGACATAACTCAGGAAGACATAACTCAGGAAGACATAACTCATGACTAATCTTATCTCAGGACTTGAAAGGCATGGAAACTTTTCTTAACTCAGGAAATGGTTGCAACAGTAAACTCCATGTGAAGTGTGCTCAGTTTATCAGCAAAATGAGCATCTGAGAACACAGCGGTAGAGACTTGGTTTATGATTGTTTGGCAACAGGGAAAGTGACTCAAGTTTCCTTGCTGCATCTGAGTCTCCCACAGTCGCAGCTTAACTTGAAAGGCTTTCATTGCATCATACATGTCCGTGATCACACGGTCCCATCCCTGAAGCTGAAGGTTTAGCGCAGTGAGATGCTTAGTTATGTCGCACAGAAAAGCTAACTCACACAGCCACTTTTCATCCTGCAGTACTGTGGAGCCTTTTCCTTTACTTTCCATGAACTGACAGATTTCCTTACACAACTCGAAAAATCTATTGAGCACTTTTTCTCAACTTAGCCATCGCACCTCTGTGTGATAGGGCAGATCACCAAGTTCAGAATGTATTTCCTCCAGAAAAGACTTAAATTGATGGTGATTTAAACCTTTGGCTCTTATAAAGTTAACTGTCTGTGTTACAGTGCTCATTACATGTTCCATCTTCAGGGCATTGCCGCATAGTGTTTCCTGGTGTATGATGCAGTGATATGCTGTCAGCTCACCTGTGCAATTCTCACTCTTCATCTTCTCTCGCATCCTTCCCACTAATCCACTCTTTTGCCCACACATCGCAGGTGCTCCATCTGTTGTCAGTCCTGTAAGTTTGTCCCAGGGCAGTTTCATGTCATTTACACATTTAGATACTGCTTCAAATATGTCTTTTCCTGTGGTAGTGCCATGCATTGATTTCATATCCAAAAGTTCCTCTGTAACGCATAAACTTGAGTCCATTCCACGGATGAAGATTGTCAGCTGTGCTGTACCAGTGATGTCAGTGCTCTCATCCACAGCAAGGGAATATGCAATGACATCTTTTCCCTTTTCAATCAACTGTACTTGTAAATCAGTGGCAACCTCACATATTTGATCAGCAACAGTATTTCTGCTTAGGCTTACATTCAAAAAATGCTTGCTTTTGGTCTGGACACAAAACATCACACACTTTAATCATGCAGTGCTTCAAAAACTCCCCCTCTGTAAATTACCCGGCTGATTTAGCTATCTCTTCTGCCACTATAAAACTAGCTTTCACAGCAGCTTCACTTTGTGATTTTGCTTTTCTGAACATATGCTGCTGTGACATCAGACTCTTTTTAAACTCTTCCACCTTCTTTAGCTTCTGCTGTATGTCCAAGTTTTTGTACTTGTCCTGATGTTTCATCTCATAGTGCTGTCTCATGTTATATTCTTTAAGTACAGCCACATTAGCTCCGCAAACAAGGCACACGGCCTTATCTTCAGTGTCAACAAACAGGTAATCTGCCTCCCACCTCTTTTGAAAGTGCCTGTTTTCAAAGTCCACTTTTCGTTTGGCCATTTTTGGGGGTTTAAATATCAGTATAGGCACACAGGTCTTCTTCACGGCAGATGTTGTATATATGGAGTATGAGACTGCACAGAAAGCTCAAAGTCCCAGGTGCTGTGTGAGGTGAGCAGTTGTGAGCACTCTAGGTATCCACTCTGGAGGCTCAGTAGGATGCTGTGAGTTTGGATCTTCTGGGGTATAAGGGGGCTGCGCTCTTCGCGGCACTCTTAAGGTCCCAATAACCTGAGAGAGTCTGAGCAGTAGAGAGACCGAGCCGCATATCTCTTGCCCGGAGAGGCAGCAGCACCTTCGAAGGACACACGTGCACTTCAGCAGCGTGTGGCTCAGGTTTCTCAACTAGCTCTGGCTCGGGCCCGGCGCACGCAAGCCTCCCTTCTCGTGTTTCCTCGCGTCTTTGGGGAAAAGTCTGCGAGGCGAGAGGCTACTTGTGGGAAAGTGCAGCACAGATGAAGGAAGAGGAGGAGGGAAAGGCGGTGAGGTAGGGAGGGGTGAGAACTGAAGAAACACGATCCGAGCACCTTCTGTCCTCTTTCTTTCTTTTCTTTCTTTCTTTCTTTCCCTCCCTTTCCTTCCCTCACCAGCCACTTGCTCTCAGGCAGAGGGCACTTTAGCCATCCCGCCCACCCCTGCGGTTACTGCTACCGCACAGCTCCACGTGTTGGAGAGGCTCCCGCTGCCCATCCTCTGGTAGCACTGCTGCCACTGACAAGACACCCGAAGAAGCGAGGAGGTAACTACTCAATCACCTCCTCCTACAAGTCTGCTTGCGGGCCAGATCAAAACACATCACGGGCCAGATGTGGCCCGTGGGCCTTGAATTTGACATGTCTGAACTAAATGATCTTGAATGAACCAAATATCCTTTTTTATGTATACTGAATGGTCCTGAGAAAACTGAGTGATCATTTATTCAAGACTTTGTTTACATACAAGCCTCTGCTTGTATGCAAGGCTGTCTACATCGACCACAAAGCAGGACTGCAAATTTATGAGGATTGTAAACTAATTTACGAGGATTGAAAAACTGTGCCTGAAGCTGCAATGGGACACTGCAGATTTTATTCATCTACAATTATCACTCTACTTTCTTTTGTGGATTACAAATTGTCAGAGACTACAACTTTTTTAAAGTAAGGAACCTCTACAGTATTATTGCAGACTACTATTTTTGTATAATCTTTTACATTAACTACAAGCTGATATTTCATTTTTTACTCTCAGCTGAGATACTATTTTTTCTTTTCAGCTGAGATTTTGTTTTTCTTTTCATCTTTTATTCATCTGTCATTTTAAATACTGTACATCTGTGGATTCCAAACCATATCAAGCAACCTTACTTTCATCTAAGTTTAATCAAAGATTTAATCTGCTTGAGCAGGGGGTTGGACTAGAAGACCTCCAAGGTCCCTTCCAGCTCTATTCTGATTGATTGATTAAGTTCTACTTCAACATTAGCCACAGGAGGGACCAAAAGGAGAATTAAGAACTCCTAGAACTAAGGTGAAATTTCCTGACAGTGTGAACAATTAACCAGTGGAACGGCTTGTCTTCAGAAGTTGTGGGTGCTTCATCACTGGAGGTTTTTAAGAAGATACTGGACAGCCATTTGTCCAGAATGGTATAGGTCCCTTCAAACTCTCTTATTCTAAAAAATTAGGATAGTCTATATTTCTATAGATGGCCTCTTTTACCTCTCTTTCAAACCAATGGTCATCTAACATCTTTCCTGGACTGCAGTGTACATTAAGGAAGACAGAAGCCTTAACATTGAAGTTTACAGAAAACCCACAGAGAGAGAGCAGTACTGTATTTACATTTTGATTCTCACCACCCACTGGAGTACAAAACGGGAGTGATCAGAACACTACACCACCAGGCTGAAAGTTTGCCTTACCAGTAAAGAGGGAAAAGAAAAAGAACTAAAACATGTTAAGGAAACCCTCAGAACTTGTGGCTATCCCAACTGGGCCTTCATCAAAATCACAACAAAAAGACCCAGCAGGAGCTCCTCCATAACAAAGAAGAGAACAACAAACAAAGAAACATTGTTATTCTATACATTGCAGGAGTATCTGAAAGGTTCAGGAGGATTTTCCACCAACACAACATACATGCACACTTTAAACCCAAGAATACACTATGGCAGAAGCTTGTCCACCCCAAGGATAAAACACCCAGACACAAACTGAGCAATGTGACATATGCAATACAATGCAGTGAGACATGTGCGGATTTGTACATTGGAGAAACAAAACAACCACTTCACGAACGCATGGCACAACATAGGAGAACAAACTCATCAGGACAAGATTCAATGATCCATCTGCGTTTGAAAGACAAAGGTCACTCTTTTGAAGACAGAAAAGTCCACATTCTGGATAGAGATGAGCATTGGTTTGAAAGAGGGATAAAAGAAGCCATCTATGGTAGAATTGAACAGTCTTCCCTCAACAGAGGGGGAGGAATACGGCACCACCTATCTCCTGTCTACAATGCAGTCCTTTCAGCAGTTCCAAGAAGATTCCACACCCATTTGCACTCCTATTCAGGTGACCCTGAGGGCACAGATAAACCCCCAAGTGGCCTCAATGGCTCTCAGAGAGAGTGCTAACGACCAGATGACTGCAAAAAATATGATCCTTCCATTTCCCACCACCACCATTCTGTCAGAACTAATCCTTCCATTCCCCCCTCCCATCCAGTCAGAACTGATAAAGCTTCTTGGATGAGAAGTGAAATGTTTTCTTCCTCAAGTAAAAAACATAGTCCAGTAGCCTTTTCAAAAGCACCTTTGAGACAACCATGACCTGGATGACTGAGAATCTCCATAGTCATCAAGCAAGGTGGTTGTTTAAGTGAGCTGTGCCCAATTTTACACCATTTTTGCCACGGTTGTTAAGTAAATCACTGCAGTTGTAAAGTGAATCATACAGTCGTTAAGTGAGTCCAGCTTACACATTGACTTTTCTTGTTGGAAGCAGGCTGGAAAGGTCACAAATGGCAATCACATGACCCTGGGATGTTGCAACCGTCATAAAATACATGGCCTCATGTATTGGGCCAAGTGCCCAAATTTTGATCATGTAACCATGGGGATGCTGCAACAGTTGTCAGTATAAGGACTGGTTGTAAGTCACTTTTTTTAGTGCTGTTGTAAGTTCGAATGGTCGCTAAATGAATGGTTGTGAGTCAATGACTACCTGTATTGTCTATGTGTTTCCTATAGTCTTCTATTGCTGAAATCTTTATGCTATAATTTTAAGCCTGTTTTAAGATCAAAATAGTTTTAGTTATTTATTACTGACATTTCTGTCACATCATTCCAAACAGTTCTGAGTGGCATATGGAAGAAAGGTTTTAAAAAACAACAGAAAAATGTTTAAACTATAATGGACAGTACACAGGGACAGACCTCAAATTTAACATCCCCTACATGCTATCTCCTAAAGCAGGTTTTCATTTGTCTATGGAAGCTCATTGAGGAATTGGTGGTCTATATATATGGGGCCAAAATATTCCACAGAAGGAGTGACATCACTAGGAAAACCAAATTATGGTGTCCCTGAAGATGAAACTCTGTAGTAGGACCTCTCTTGACAGGCAGATTCATTTCAGAGGAGGTGGTCTTGGAGATAATCAGGCCCTGAGCCATAAAAGGTTTTAACAGTAACAATCAGACCCTTGAATTTCACCCAGAAGCCAATGGACAGTCAGTGCAACTCCCAGAGTAGTAAAGTTACATAGAACAATCTAGATGTCCCCATCACTGTTTAACTTGCTGCACATTGCTACAGTTTAAGCTTCTGGCTAATACTCAAAGGCAGCCCCACATAGAACAAATTGTAATTTGTGAGATGTCAAGGGCATGTATGACCATGTGCAACACCCTCAAGTCTAGGAAAGGTCAACCAGCACCCAGGATATAATTGTGAAATCTCATCTCCCCATGAGCACATTGTACAGTATTCTAACAATTGTGCCAAATTAAACGAGTGTAGACTTTATATTACTTCAGTGTTGTCCAACTGATGCCAAGACTACACTGTCAGTCACTAGAGGAGAAATGGCATATATTTTTATTTTCATTGTATAGATTATGTAGCTAGTCATGTATTATGTGAGTCAAATATAAATATATATGTATGTTTTCTCTCCTATGGATGTTTCTCCTAGGAACAAGCCAGGTTCAGTTAAAATGGCTAGCCTTAGACTGTACAAGGACAGTACTCATTATCTGTTGAATATATGTTTTTTCCCAGAGTAGCCAAGGGTGGAACAAAACTTTATTGCTAAGTGATCACTCAGGCATTTTCCTAATAAAGGAAGTAGCCTAAACAAAAAAGGATAATTATGTACAATTTCCAATTGGCTATTCATTCACTGGTTAAACTATAGTTTAAAATACACAATTTAGCAGTTTACCTTTAGGACATGCACATTTGGGTGTCTCCCTACTAAGCTAGTTGAAACTTGTGATATAGCGAGTACATTAACACCCTGGAGGTTAACTGGTGCTTATCCCTAAGTAACATGTTCTATTCAAGAATGTACTTAATTTTATTAAAGGCTTGCTTTATCCAAGTATAAATACCAAAAGCATAAAGATATGATTCTTCCCCATACTATTTTATTTATTACATTTCTACACCAGCCATCTCACCTGAGTAATTCTGGGGGGTGGGATTTACAACAGCATAATACATATAATATATAACACACACACACACACATATGAAATTGCAGGTCATAGGTTCTTCTAAAATGGGTACAGTAGGTAGGTAAACAGAGGTAGAGATTGTAAGAAAAGAGGAAGATTTTTCTGTAAGGCATGCTCTTTTTTTCTATTATTTTGTTATGAATCTTGATACATTATATTATTTCAAAACAATGACATGTATACAGTATTAATTAAAGTTATTAACATTCTAATATTTAGGTAACTTGGAGCATTGGAAATAGAGAAAAAAGAAAGATATATTCAATCAATATTACAGGTAGTCCTTGTTTAGTGACCGTGATTGGTTCTGGTAACTTGATTATTAAGTAAAATGGTTGTTCAGTTAAAATCATGTGACCACAACAGTGCTTACAATTTTACTTCAGCTTTTGTTTGCCTTACAGCATCAGAAGGATGCAACCCCAAACAGCCAGGCGAACCCAAACAGTGTAGAAGGTTTCTAGAACTGAACTCATGAGGAAGCTGGGTAAAAAGGTCTTATAGACCTGTCGAGCCACTGAGCCATCGAGCCCCCTTACCTAGAGGCAAGCAAACTTATAACCAGAAGCCAACATGGGTTTGTCAAAAATACATCATGCCAGACAAATCTTACTACATTCTTTGACAAAGTGACTAAATTAGTGGACCAGCGAAATGCTGTGGACATAATATATTTGGACTTCAGTAAGGCACTGGACAAAGTGGACCACAACCTAGTTCTTAGTAAGATGTGGAATAGAATAGAATAGAATAGAATAGAGCTGGAAGGGACCTTGGAGGTCTTCTAGTCCAGACTCCTGCTCAAGCAGGAGAACCTATACCATTTCAGACAAGTGACTGCCTAGTCTCTTCTTAACAACCTCCAGTGATGGAGCACCCACGATTTCTGGAGGCAAGCTGTTCCACTGGTTAATTGTCCTCACTGTTAGGAAGTTTCTCCTTAATTCCAGGTTGCTTCTCTCTTTGGTCAGTTTCCGACCATTGTTTCTTGTCCTGCCCTCTGGTGCTTTGGTGAATAATGTGACCCCCTCTTCTTTGTGGCAGCCCCTCAAATACTGGAATACTGCTATCATGTCACCCCTGTTTCTTCTGAAGGGACCTTATTGTGGTAAGATAAGATTCAGTGGTCCAGGAAATAGGGAGGGGGGAGGTGAGTTAGTCTGGATTGATGTGTATGAGTCATCACCTTGGAATTTGTTTTTCTGTGCTTCCTTGCTCCTGGTACAGAGACTTGAATCTCTTTGTTCTGAAAAGGTATAAAAAGTGGAAGAAGTCTCTTCTGGGTGTGCCTTCATCCCTCTAAACAGCCACAAAGAGGGAGAAGGTCACCCAGCTCTATTTTGATTAAAATAAAGTTGTTTTCTTGCTGAAACCTCGGCTCAGGAGTTTCTTTTGGCTCTTCAAAATTCCTGAGTAGCCCAGAGGAGTTTGTGAGGCTAGGTGGAAAACCTTACAACCTGGCGCCCAAGCGTGGGGCTTGCTCGAAAGGGCAGAAGCCACAACAGCCCCCACGTCCGGAGACCCTTGTTAAGGTCCCGGCGAGCCTTTGATTCTCGGCAGGACAAAACCGACGGCAACTGAAGCGTCGGTCTTAGAGCGCTTCTAGGTGTTTGACCTGGAAGACTTCTGCGCTTTGGTGGCGGTGGTAGGATACGTGTCCGAGGAACCTGAACGCCCGAATTCAACAAGGTTTCATGCTTCTCCACTGACGGGAGAAATTACAACAGGCACCTTGGTGAGTAGAGAAGTTTTTGTAATCCTGGAATAAGACATGGGGTTGATCTCCCTGACCAGCCTTTACGCGAAGAGGCCAAGAAAGTGCCTTGTAATACAGGAATGGGGAATGGTCAGAGTAATTTAGAGAAGGAAATTAAGCCAAAATATACTCCTTTGCAATGTGTTTTGAAAAATTGGGATGTTTTGAAACCTCAAGTGGCTGTTAAGTTTAACCCTGTCAGACAACGTCTGGTGGTGCTTTGTTTTGATGTGTAACAGTAAAAATAATCTTCAAGAAGGCAACATTGAAAAACTTTGTAAACCTCCGGTTGGCTAGTTTATCTAATAACAACTAAAGCCACGGAAGAAAAGAAAAGAAAAGAAAAATTCAAAGAACTGAAAGCAAGTTTTTCTTCTCTTTTCCCTTTAATCTGGCTCTTTGGACTATTCAATTCCTCTTTGTCAGAGGTGAGGAGAGGAGGCTGCTAGTTTTCCCCTCCCCCTTCATACCTGCAAAAGGCCCCGGGTTCAATATTCCTTTTAGTCCTTCCCCACTGTCTTTTGAAGTTGCTGGAAAAAATTGGAAGCAACCATAAATGTTCCCCTCCCTTTTAATTAAAAAGGGAGGCCTCTTTTGGCCTCAAACCCCAAATTGATGTGTTGTCTTTTATATATATTTGGTCATTCAGAACATTAAGCTTGGACTTGGAATGGTGGGAAAAATAAGAGATGGTTAAAGGGCCCTATAAAAACCACATGTTTGGTTGGAATCACCTCATGATTTTTCTCACTTCTTGCAGGACAAGCCACGTTTAAAAATGTTGTCTTAATAGTATTTGTGTATATATGTCTGTCTGTGTCGTTCTGTGTTATTTCCAAGACTTGGAAGAGGGTCAAAACCCTCTCTGATAACAACAACAAAAAGGCCTTATTTAAAAATAAATGGTTTGCCTGGAGAAAGTATGAAATGAAATATTTGTATGTGAAATTGTTTATGCAAGCAGTTAGAATGGAAGTGAATGAGTTAATTTGCTGATATGTAAATGTGTGTGTGTGTCAGCCCCCAAACCTCCGGTCCCAGGCTGTGGAAGAAATAGTAAACTGCAGATTTTTTTTTTTTGTTGTGGAATGGAAAGGCAATAGCAAGTGTTTGCATGAGGATGTGGAAAACATGCATGTGAAGGAGAGAAAACTATTTTGTTAGTGGTGAGATTTTTGTGAAATTTCTTTTTCTTTCTCCTGTCTCCTTTTTCACTGGCTGTGCTACCTTAGGAGCGAGAGAGACAGAAAGGAAAGGGGGGGGGGAGATCTGCTCATTTTAACTTTTTTTTCTCTACTTAGAATTCTGGTCTGAGAAAGGCGGGGTGGATGTGAAATTTAATGCCCACTTTTGCAGTTTTAGCTTGCAATTTTTTTTACTCAAAAGAGAAGACAGTAATTGTTGGACAATCTTTTTGGGAAATCTTTGAGTTTTAAAATGTTTAGTTAAACCTATATATTCATCAACCAAAAGACATGACTGAATTATTTTGCTTAGATTTGTAAATGTTTTAACCTACTTAATGGAAATTTGTTTCCATCTGAATGGAATCTGATTAAATTGGAATTTGACTAAATATATATTAAAAGCAAAGAATTGATACTAGGGTTTGATACAAAACTTTAGCTTTTGCAATAGCCTAGTGGCTTATTTCAGTAACTCAGAATATCTTATTAAGCTTGTTTATTTTTTTTTGTGAAGGTTTTTTTTTATTCTTTTAAATTTTTTGGGATTATAAATAGCTATGTTGTTTTGACTAAAGATTTGTATGCAAAACTGTTAGAAAAAGGGGTTATGTTAACAAACGCAAGCAGAGTTTGGTGAGCGCTCCTTTGTTGGCTCTTCACTAGGTAATTTGTTTGTAAATACGGACAAAGGAATGGCTTGGGGGGGGGGGGTTGACCCAGAAGTTGGGGAAAAGAGGCAGCCAGTGGCATTTTTGTCTAAAATTGACATTTGGGAAGTCTTGGTGGTTAGCATTTCTTATCAAGTGTGGGTAATTTTAAATCAGAAAGCCGAAAGGAGGTAAACACTTGTTCATAGATGACTTTATGCCTTACGGCAGGCTCTGAAGTTGTTAATAAGGGAGAAGGAGAATATATATATATACTGACTCCAAGTATGCTTTATGGAGTCTTGAATACTTTTGGAGAAGAGAAAAGTAAGAGGATTGATTAATAGTAAAGGGAAAGAGTTGGCTCATGTAAAGTTGATAGAAGATGTACTTGTGGAAGAAGAAAAGAAAGAAGTTAGTAAGTGGTGGAAGGGAAGGGAAGGAATGGATAATAGAAGGAAGAAGCAGGAAAGTTGCTTTTAAGTTGGTTTGCACAGACTTGTGAATTGCATGCATTAGGTAGGGAGACTGCCATTAACATGGTCAGCTCAAACATGTGATGGAAAGAGAGAAAAATGGAAAGTAGAAGAAAGTGGGAAGTGGATGTTGCTCTACAACATTTAGTGGTGAGGCCATTTCAGTATAGGCCTCAACTGGAAAGCTGTCTTTGTCCCTTGAAATGATGTATGGGAGGCTTTTGTTACATGAAGGTTTAAGAATGTCAATGAAGAAGAGAAGAAAGTTACTCAGTATTTGCATAATCTGGCGCAGGTTTTGTCTTCTATCTCAGTACAGGCCCAGGCTGCCCTACCACCTGTCTCTGGCCATTGTTGTTCCTGGAGAGTGGGTTCAGGTGAAAAGAACTGTCACCTAGAAATACCAGTCCTGAGTGGTCCCAACCGTGCCAAGTCCTCCTGATCTAAGAAATCAAGGCGTGACTCCATCAAAAGTCCCATCATTCCCTCTCCAGTGACAAGTTCTGCAGCTGGACGGCCTGAAAATGAAATTTCAACCTGCCTCGCCTATTGAACTGTTTCCATCTAAGTAGGAGAAAAACCTCAATGGATTGGACTACCCTGGAAATCGTGTTCCTAGAACCTGGACTATGTATTGCAATATTTTTATTCTGCTATTGTTGTTTCCCTCGTACCTTCTTTGGTAGAAGGAAGGACCATGGGCCCAATACTTAAAGGAACAAAAGGGAGTTGTGTTTATAACAAGACTACGTATTCCACTTGCAAAGGGGCAATAGGGTCACTTGTTATGCTCCTGTCAATACAGTAAAGCTTTACCAACAACTTCAAATTTGGACATATGGAGGGACATACAGACATTACCTTTTGAGGAAGAATAACACGAGACTTATGGACAAGTGCCAGAATCTTCTTTGATGCATGTAAAGCTATTGACTATAATCAAGCTAAATGGACTAAGTGTGGAGACAGGCCTACTCATTAAACGCCAAATATGTTTGCACATCCTACCCAACCTGGCACAATCAAAGGATTCCTGCAACCCAGTGTGCTTCAAGATAACCAGACCAATGGATTTCTCAGCATCATTTGAACTAGCTATCAATTGAACCAGATACAAATATGGGTTCAAGTTGATTTTCATGAACTGGAAACCACAATTGAGATTCCCTCAGTATCAAAGAATCTTTTTATTGATCTGGCCCAAAAGAATCGCTTCATTTCTAAATGTGACTGTTACATGTGGGCACTAACATGGGTGAACAATGGCCATGGGAAGCTTGAGAGATTCAATTGGAGAACATCACTTCTCATTTTAATTTGACCTGAAAAGAAAAGGACCGTCCAACCAAATGGGCCCTCCATTCCGTAACTGTGGCCCTAAATTGCCTTATTAGACCCCAGTCCGACATTACATATAAGGAATAAGAAATCACTGACAGAATGCGAACGTTGGCTCATGTCCCTGTCCAGACATGGACAGGAGCACTGGATGTTGGAGGATGGTTTTCGGGAATGTTTGATAATTGGAAAAGGATATTGTTCATTGTGGTCTTGGCCTTGGGAGGGTTGTTGTGTTTACCATGCCTTATCCCGCTTGTTCAAAGAATTGTTAGATCCACTATATCCAGACTAACTTTTGCTGCCACTCCTATCTATAACGATAAACCAGCTAAAGCAATGATTTTAAGACCTTTACCTCCTGACTACACTCCCCTCTTCAAGAGTCCCTAAGCCTATTCGGCTTTATATTAAAAAAAAGGGAGGATTGAAGGGATTTTATTGTGCTTATGATTTTATTATGCTTAAGCTTGATATTAGTAGTGTTATTTTGTAACCACTTTATATTGATACTAGTAGTGATACTTTGTAATCATTTTATATATAACTTTGTTTATGTGCAAGCAGCTTTGTAGGTGCCTTATATTGGGAAATTATTTACATAAAAGCAAATGTCTCATGTCAAATATATAGAAGCAAGGTAAGATTCAGTGGTCCAGGAAATAGGGGGGGGGGGGAGGTGAGCTAGCCTGGATTGATGTGTATGAGTCATCACCTTGGAATTTGTTTTTCTGTGCTTCCTTGCTCCTGGTACAGAGACTTGAATCTCTTTGTTCTGAAAAGGTATAAAAAGTGGAAGAAGTCTTTTCTGGGTGTGCCTTCATCAAAATATTTGATCAAAATAAAGTTGTTTTCTTGCTGAAACCTCAGCTCAGGAGTTTCTTTGGCTCTTCAAAATTCCTGAGTAGCCCAGAGGAGGTTGTGAGGCTAGGTGGAAAACCTTACACAATGAAAATACAAAAGTAAATAGTGGAAAAGATGGGGAAAGAAAAAGGGAATAGAGAAGTGAGGAAGGGAAGAGAAAAAAGAAAAAAAAGGCATTGACTTCCAACTTCCTTTGGTGCAGCAAAGTAAAGTATCAAATTCAAACCTCAACTTTTTACTTTTACAAAATAATATAAACTAGCCATTTCGATAACATCAAGTCTATCTAATTGGTAAAACCCAAAATCAAAATTTCATTTTTTTCAACCTCAAGCACAAAGTCTAGAAGTGTTTTCCACGGGGCAATAAAAGTGTTCGTATTCTTTTCTTTAATCAGTACAGTCAGTTTAGCCCTCTTTGCTAGCTCCATCAGCTTTTGTAACCATTCCTCCATTGTGGGAATCAATGTAGTCCTCCATTTCTGAGCATAGAGTAATCTTGCTGCTGTCGACATATATAACATCAAAGTTCCATATATTTTTTTCCAGGTCTTTGTCCATTAGCCCCAAGAGAAAAGTCTCTGGTTTTCTTTCTATATTCACTTTAAGAATTTTCTGTATTAACATTTGAATCCTACTCCAATATTTTCTTGCTTTATCACAAGTCCACCATAAATGGTAAAAAGTCCCTTCTTTACCATTACATTTCCAACATTCATTTGAAATACCTTTATACATTTTTGATAACCTGTCTGGTGTTAAATACCAACGGTACATCCTCTTGTAAAAATTTTCTTTTAAATTATAATTTAATGTAAATTTTAATCCTTTATTCCACATATTTTCCCATTGTTTGAGCATTATATTGTACCCAAAATTCCTTGCCCACTGAATCATACAATGTTTTACTTGTTCATTTTCCAGATTTAAATTCAATAACATTTTATAAACTTTAGCAACAATATTCACAGCTTCTGGAGGCAGGTTGTTCCACTGATTAATTGTTCTAACTGTCAGAAAATTTCTCCTTAGTTCTAGGTTGCTTCTCTCTTTGGTTAGTTTCCATCCGTTGCTTCTTGTCCTGCCTTCAGGTGCTTTGGAGAATAGCTTGACTCCCTCTTCTTTGTGGCAACCCCTGAGATATTGGAACACTGCTATCATGTCACCCCTTGTCCTTCTCTTCATTAGACTAGACATACCCAATTCCAGCAACCGTTCCTTATATGTTTTAGCCTCCAGTCCCCTGATCATCTTTGTTGCTCTTCTCTGTTCATCACTACCGCAGAGTAGGGTTTCCAGTTCATTTTTAACAAAATTAAACCCATGATTCTTTGTATCTAACTTAAATCTTTCTTTCAATTGCATATATGTAAACCAATGGCAAACATGACCTTCTGATTAAAGCTCCTCCTTGGATTTGAGGGTAGGCTCACCCAAATTAAGAGATATTATTTTACCATAGGTCCACCAATTTGGTCTCATCACCATCTCTTTTCTAAAAAAAGGCTTTGGGGAAACCCAAAGTGGCACCTTCGTAGAGAACCTTGTTTTATATTTATTCCAAACTCTCAAAATGGCATGCCTAGTAAAATGGTTATTAAAATCAACATTTACTTTAACTTTGTCATACCACAAGTAACCATGCCAACCAAACCTTAATTCATGGCCTTCTAGATCCAGTAACCTCTTATTCTGAAGGTTCACCCATTCTTTTAACCAAACCAAACAACAAGCATCAAAATACAGTTTCAAATCTGGTAAGCCAAAACCCCCTCTTTTCTTAGCATCTTGCAATAATTTATATCTAATTCCCCTGCCATATAAACTTAGAGATATCCCTCTGCCATTGTTTAAACGGAGTATCAGTTGCAAGTATTGGTAATGTTTGAAACAGGAAGAGCATCTTTGGTAAAACATTCATCTTAATCACAGAAATTCTACCCAGTAATGATACATGCAATTTGTCCCATCTTAATAAATCTTTTTTGATACCATTCCAGAGAGGCACATAATTATTTTTGAACAAGTTTTGTGTTTGAGTTTGTTAACGTAACCCCCAAATATTTCACCTTTTTCTCAACCCTAAAACCAGAGTTTTTAGTCAATATATCACCATCCTGTGCGGTCATATTCTTAGTCAACATTGATGTTTTCTGCTTATTAAGAGAGAAAAGAAAAGGATTGATTAATAGTAAAGGGAAAGAGCGTGTAAAGGTTACCCAACTCTGTCTTGGCCAAAATAAAGTTGTTTTCTTTGCTGAAACCTCGGCTCAGGAGTTTCTTTTGGCTCTTTGAAATTCCTGAGTAGCACAGAGAAGTTTGTGAGGCTGAGTGGAAAACCTTACACTTCTTTTCTTTAGACTAGCCAAACCCAAGTCCTATAGCCGTTCTTCATATGTTTTAGTCTCCAGGCCTTTGATCATTTTAGTTTAAGTCCAGAAGGATCTCAACAGACTTGAACACTGGTTCCTAACTAACAAAATGAAATTCAATGGTGAAAAAAATAAGGTTTTACACTTAGGCAAGAAAAAACAAATGCACAGGTATGGAATAGGAGGAACCTGGCTCATTAGCAGTAACTGTGAGAGGGATCTTGGAATCCTAGTGGACAATCACTTAAATATGAGCCAGCAGTGTGCTGCAGCTGCCAAAAAAGCCAATGCAGTCCTAGGCTGCATTAAGACGGATAGAATCAAGATCACGTGAAGTGTTAGTACCGCAATATAATGCCTTGGTAAAAACCACACTTGGAATATTGCATCCAGTTTTGGTCGCCACAATATAAAAAAGATGTTGAGAGTCTGGAAAGAGTGCAGAGAAGAGCAACAAAGATTATTAGAGAGCTGGAGGCTAAAACAT